>CM018683.1:56532988-56787945 GCA_009363875.1 Mikania micrantha
TTGTACTTGTTGTGATGTTCACGACCCTGTATTGATTTCATAGTATTTGTAGCTTATAAGTAGGTGACGTAATGATTCGTGTGCTTGTAAGGGTTTAGTCCTAAGTTGTTGGGAAATAAGGACTGACGAAGCAAACCACCTTCAAATAATCAATTTGAATAAATGTTGCAGGACATTAACTCTGAAGACATAAAGACAAAACTTCAGAAGATGCTTCGGAAGACATTAAATAAAAGAACAGTTGCTTCCGAAGACAAAACTTCAGAAGAGGCTTCGGAAGACACTAAATAAAAGACAGTTGCTTTCGATGACAAAACTTCAGAAGATGCTTCGAAAGACTCTATCCGAAGACAAACCTCAGAAGACACTATCGGAAGAGAACATTTGCTTCCGAAGAATAAAACTCATTTACTTCGGAAGACTTCCAAAGACATCTGTCTCGGAAGAAAAACATCACTTCAGAAGACTTATGTATCTACATCAGCTTCCGATGAAAGAATAAATGTTTCCTTCTTCAGCTTCCGATAGGATAACTGATTCCTTTAATTAGTTTCCTATGAAGAACTTCCGAAAGAATAACTCCTTAGAATCAGTAAAAATGTCTGAACCTCGGAAGACTTCAAGATCTTTAAAGATCCTATGTTGACTTTGCATTTGTACTATTCTGATGCTACAGTGTCTGTAATAGTGTCATCAGTCTTATCTGTTTGTCTTCTTCTTGTATTTGTCCTGAAACATTAAATGTCGGGGCTATTTATACCCCAACATAGTATGAATAATTTAGAACACTTTTCTGAATCTTCTTTGTGTTGCCTTACTGTTTCTCGTTTCTTTAAACATAAGAAAACTAAACACTAAAATAACTTAAGGGGTAAAACTCTAGAGGGAGCAAACACCAAAGGCTTTGACTAAGTTTCTAAAGCTCTTGTTCCTGGTGAAATCAGCCTCTCCTTAGTTCTCTGATTTTCTACAATTGGTATCAGAGCCTTGTTCATTAGTCTTGGTCTAACCATCAAGGCTAAATTCAAAGCTCACTTTGATATCTTGTGTTTAGCTTTCTGTGCTCATCTTCTTTTAATCTGCTGAAGATTGATTTTTGAAACTCTAAAGTGTTCAAGAATCATTCAACCAAACTACCTTGAGTACTCATTATCTGTTGATCTACTCAAAACTGTTTGAACACATGGCAGAAAAATTCACCTTAGATCCCCATAACACTGGTTCTGCCACAAAGCCACCAATTTTGGTTAGGCATCAATATAATATTTGGCAGAGACGGATGTTACATTTCCTGTCAAATAATCATACAGGATGTTGGAAGTCTGTCATGTTCGGACCACATAAACCTATGGTCCTGGACACTGAGACTGGAGATGATGTCCATAAGGAACTCCGGAACTATACTGAAGAAGACTTTCAGAAATTGGAGCTTGATGCCAAGGCACATGCTCAGCTGGCTATGGCCCTTCCAAATGAAATTTATTCGGGTCTTCTTCACCATGAGTCCGCTAAGGACTGATGGGATGCTCTAAAAGAGCAATTCGGTGGTACCGATGATGTTGTAGCCAACACTAGGGAGATATTGGCTCAACAATATGAGACTTTTTGCCAACTAAATAATGAATCACTGACTCAGCAATTTGAAAGGTTCACTTCTCTCTTAAGTGAACTAAAATTAGCTGGTCAAGTGTACCCTCCTGTCTCAGTTCTAAATCGATTTCTAAGATCTCTTCCTGAAAAATGGGAACTTACTCTATAGTCATGAGATCTTCATCAGATTTTGGCAAACTCTCACTTACCCAACTTCATGGTAAGTTGCTCACCTTTGAGCGAGAGATTGACCAGAAAAGAAAACTAATAAAATCTGGTAAATCAACTGAAGAGTATGTGCAAGGGAACACAGCTCTCCTTAGTCATAACTCTGTGATAAATGATCAGGGTTATGATGAACACATTGACATAACTACTGTTATCACCTCTTCATTCTCTTCTCGTGATGACCACTTTCTCCCCTCTGACCATCTGTGTTTTATCATGGACGATCTTCATCAAGTTCCAAGTGATGACTTGGAAGAGATGGATATTCTCCATCAACTGGCTCTCTTGAGCATAAGAACTAACAAGTTCTACAAGAGGACAGGAAGAAAATTTCCTGGTATCCATGGAAAAACTAGGATTGGTCTAAATAAGGCTAATGTTCAATGCTATAGGTGTCTTGGCACTGGACATTTTGCCAGGGAATGCTCTAATGCTCCAAACTCTAACCCTTCTTCTTATGTGACCTTTCCAAACATATCTTCACACACCTCTTCACCACCATATTCATCCACCTCTTCCTCTTTCAAAAGGTCCAATAATCCTTAAGAATCAGCACACATTGCACAAAACTCCTCTTCTACCAATGTGCAATATGTACAAGCTGCAAACGGTAACATGTACCAACTCACTCCTGCTTCACTTCAAGTTGTTGCAGCTCCTTCTTCGCAAATAAATGCTCCTGGCCATGCTGTCCAATCTTCATCATCTGGTCAAAAGGCTCTTTTCTCTCAAGAGTACATAGACTGGAGCAGCTTGCCTGAAGATGCAGGCTATGCCCTCATCACTTCTGAACCAACAGAATTTGCTCTCATGGCTGTTGGTGAAGATTCATGCTCTTCTAATCAACCTGAAGCAGATATTTCTGATGCTCAGGTATCTTCTTCTACCTTAGAAAAACTATGTTCCAATGCTTGCATAGAGGCTTTTGCAAAAATAAAGAAAGCAAACATGTTGCTACAAAAGCAAAATCAGGAGTTGGAACACCTCCTTGACAATAAAAATTCTGAAGTGGAAAAATTAATAAAAATAAAAGATAATGAAATTTGTGCTTTAAAAACTGAGAAAATCAATTTACAAGCATTGTTTGATCTACAAAGAGAAAAATATTATGCTTGTAAAGACGAATTATCTCAAACTCAAGTAAGCTGTGAAAAGTGGGTTGAGTCCTGCAAAGGATTCAAAATGCTTTTACAAAAGCAAGTTCACAGCAAAGCAAGATTTGGGATTGGATATAATCACACTGCTCAACCAGAGGATTACACCCCAATTGATAACAATAAGGAAGAAACCATTCCTGAACCTATCTCACCAACTTTTCTTCCCGATGAAATTCCTCCAATAATAGATACACCTCCTTTGGTGTATCAGCCAACCTATTTTTCTAAGTTTGTATATCCCACTAATACAAATCTGAAAAGAATAGAAAAACGTCAGTTGAACTCAGTTCAACACAATAACTCTTCAGAACAAAATGAGATTGCTTCTAATATGAGCTCTACTCATAGTTCAGAAGAAACAACAAAATCGGGTCTCACTTCTAGCATCAAGTCAAATCTTGATAAAGGAAAAGAACCTATGATTAATATCCAGTTTCCTCCTTCTCATCCTCATCCTTCTTACCCCACAATGAAAGTAAACAGACCTTTCATCCCAAATTATTCATCTCTTTCTCCAGCCTGCTTAAAATGTTTTAAGTACAATCATGCTACTGAAAACTGCAGAACAAATAAAGTAAAATAAAGTATCCCATATCTAATCTATTGTACATAATCCTCATGTGCAGAAACCCTCTTCAAACCAAAATCATCTCTGGTATGTGGATAGTGGAGGATCTAGGCACATGACAGGATGCAGATCCATTCTAAATGACTTTATTCCAAAAAATGGAGGATCTGTCTCTTTCGGAAACAATGAAAAAGGTTGGATAGTGGGATCTGGTTCTGTCTTAAGTGGAAATTTGAAATTTAAGGATGTTAGCTTGGTTGAGAACCTCAAGTTTAATCTCTTGAGTGTTTCTCAACTAGCTGACAAAAATTTTAGTTCATTTTTCACTAAAGACAGCTGCAAAATTCTTTCTCCAGAAATAAACTCAAAAATAAAGGTCTTGATTGATCAACACACTTTGCTAACGGCTAGAAGACGTGGAAATGTCTATGTTGTAGATATGACTACTGACTCTCAAACATCTTCTCCTACATGTTTGATAGCCAAAGCATCATCTTCTGAAACCACTCTCTGGCATAGGAGACTCAGTCACCTTAATCACCAAACTCTTCACAAGCTTTCAACCCTCTCTCTAGTAAGAGGATTGCCTTCTAAAGAATTTCATTTTGAAGGTCAATGTGAATCTTGCTTAAAGGGAAAGCAACATAAAACTTCACATAAGTCTATTGAGGAATCCAAAACAACTAACTGTCTTAATCTGCTTCATATGGATCTATTTGGTCCAGTGAAGGTAGCTAGTTTGGCAAGAAAAAGATATTGTCTAGTTGTTGTGGATAATTACTCAAGATTTTGCTAGACCTTCTTCCTTTTCAGCAAAGATGAGACTTCTGATAAAATAATTGCTCTTGTCACTCATCTTGAAAGACAATTCAGTCTTCCTGTTAAAATGATAAGGAGTGACAATGGCACAGAATTCAAAAATCAAGTTCTTGATAAATTCTGTATTTCTAAAGGAATCCTTAGACAATATAGTGCTCCTAGAACTCCTGCTCAGAATGGAGTTTTAGAAAGAAAGAACAGGACACTAATTGAAGCTGCAAGAACCATGCTTGCAGACTCAGGATTACCTTTATCATTCTGGGCTGAGGCAGTAAACACTGCTTGTTATGTCTTAAACAGAGTTCATATTGTAAAAAGACATAACAAAACTGCCTATGAAATTCTGTATAAAATAAAGCCTCTCATTTCTTTCTTCAAAGTCTTTGGATGTCCGTGTTTTATCTTAAATACAAAAGACTCCTTGTCCAAATTTGCTGCTAAAGTTGATTCTGGATACTTTGCTGGATACTCTCAGACTTCTAAAGCATATCGAGCTTTCAATCTCAGAACAAAAATAATTGAGGAATCTATTGATGTAAAATTCAATGAATCAGCATCAACCTCATCCTTCCCTTCGGCACCTGATGATCTTTTTGATCTTGAAAGCTTCTCATTCATCCCTCCTATCTCATCTTCTTCTCCATCATTAGAGTCATGTCAAACTTCTGAAGATCTATATTCTATTGAGGAAGGTTCAGTTTCAAAATTCTTCACTTCAATTCCTTCTTATCAAATAAATTCTCAAGAAACAAATTCTCAAAACCAAGACAATCTAATATCTACTCCTCTATCTCCTGTCTTGGATAATGTATCTACAGACGTTCCTGACCATACTCTAAACTCTCATCTAGAAAACTCTCTGAGCCCCATCGAAAACTCACCTTCTTCCGATGCTGCTTCCTCAAATAACTGTTTGGACATCATTCCTTTCAATAAAAATCATCCTCTAGAACAAATCTTAGGTGATCTAAGTAAAGGAGTTCAAACTAGGGGCCAGATTTCAAACTTTTGTCTTCATGCAGCCTTTCTATCCCAAATTGAGCCGTCTAAATATCAGGAGGCTCTTAAAGACAATAATTGGGTAGAGGCAATGCAAGATGAACTGTTGCAGTTCAAAAGGAAAAATGTTTGGACTCTATGTCCCTTGCCCGATGGAAAATATCCCATCGGAACCAGATGGGTATTCAGAAACAAAACAGATGACAGAGGCATTGTAATAAAAAATAAAGCCAGATTAGTGGTGCAAGGTTACTGTCAAGAGGAAGCTATTGACTATGATGAGACCTTTGCTCCTGTGGCAAGACTGGAAGCCATCAGACTCTTCCTAGCATTTGCCATCTCCCATAATATAAAGGTATACCAAATGGACATAAAAAGTGCTTTCCTGTATGGGACAATAAAAGAGGAAGTCTATGTGTGTCAACCACCAAGATTTGATGATGTTCATCATCCTGATTGGGTGTACAAACTAGACAAAGCACTTTATGGCCTAAAACAAGCTCCAAGAGCATGGTATGACACTCTATCTCAGTTCTTTCTTTCTAATAAATTTTCTCGGGGGACCATTGATAAGACCTTGTTCATGAAAAGGGTAGATAAGGAACTCTTGTTAGTCCAAATCTATGTTGATGACATCATTTTTGGATCTACAAAACCGTCCATGTGTGAACAATTCTCTAAATTAATGTCTTCTAAGTTTGAAATGAGTGCTTTAAGTGAACTAAAAACATTTTTAGGACTTCAAGTCAAACAAACCCCAAACGGGACTTTCATTCATCAATCTAAATATGTAAAAGATCTTCTAAATAAATTTGATATGAATGACTGCAAAATAATTTCTACTCCCATGGCAACAAGTCCTGGCATATGTCCAAACGCCAATGGTGAACCTGTAGATCAAACTCTCTACAGGTGCATGATTGGTTCTTTGATGCATCTTACTGCATCAAGGCCAGACATCATGTATGCAACATGTGTCTGTGCAAGATACCAATCCGCTCCCAAACAATTTCATCTTTCATTTGTGAAGAGGATACTCAGATATCTCAAAGGTACTCCTGTGCTAGGTATTTGGTATCTTGCTAATCAAATTTGTAAGCTTGTTGGTTTTTCAGATAGTGATTATGCTGGCTGCTCGCTCACCAGAAAGTCTACTTCAGGAGGTTGTCAGTTCTTTGCAGGTTGCTTAGTGTCATGGCAAAGCAAGAAGCAAACTTCAGTGTCAAATTCAACTGCTGAAGCCGAATACATTGCAGCAGCCCATTGCACTGCCCAAATTCTTTGGTTACAATACCAACTGCTAGATTTTGGAATAACTGAACTAAAAACACCTCTTCTAATAGACAGTGAAGCTGCCAAAAACATAATAAAGAATCCTGTCTATCATTCTAAAACCAAACATATTGAAATAAGGCATCACTTTATTAGAGACAGTTTTGAAAAGGAACAATTAGTCCGGAACATGTCTCTACAAGTGACCAAATAGCTGACATATTTACCAAGCCCTTAGACTCCTCAACTTTCTCTAAGTTTGTGGCAAAATTGGGCATGATAAATATGAGTTAATAAACGTAGTTAAGATTATGTTTATAAACCTTTGTATACATAAATATAAAAGGATAATTTTTATAAATTGTCCTAACAATGGATATTGGATAAACCACTGTTAAAGAAATCCTGGTTTCTTTCAGTAATTATCTCTGTACACGGATAGGATCAGTGATAATATTGTCACTGCTTCATATCTATCTGATGTTTAAACCTTCCATTGTTACATTCTATAACCACTTTGGTTCCTTCTCCTTCCGATGATCTCCTTCTCTTCCGAAAACAATCATGAGATCACTTAACTCGTTTCCGAAAATAAGATTCTTCCGATCTGAAATTTAAATCTTGAGCTTTGCACTTGATGTGACAGTTTTCAATCTCTCTGCAAGATCCGACTCTCAATGCTGACTCCCACGGCTCAAGAAGATACTTACCGTCATCTTAATAAATAATCTTATTTCAATCAATAATAATCTCCTTCAGTTCTTATCTCTCTCATCATTAATCTATTTAAACCCTCTTATTTCTCTGGTTATCAAGAAATCTTTCATCATCTTGAAAATTCTAAGTAATGCTCATGGCTACGGATGATCAATTGTCAGGCATGTCGCCTGGCACGAAGCACTTACGCTCACCTTGTCTAAAGCTCCACGCTTATGATAATGGTGTAACGGCTTCGGACCAGGCTTCATTCCTCACAAAGCTTCATCTGTACTTCAGGATGTGCTTGAACATGTCTTCTTGTCCAAATATGTAAGCATTAAACTCTCTCTTCTTCTCAACCAGCTCTGTAATCTCAAAAATAATCATAAATCTTTTGACTCATTCACTTTTTAGCTTAACTTGAAACCCCTGTTTATGCATAAGCATTTCTTTTGATCTTTACAGGCAATCTTTTCAAATAACATGCGATCTGTTAGCATATCCTTGATTATCTGGTATATCACCAGAAATGTCCATAGTTTCGGGTATGCTTTTGGTCTATCCCATTGATCCTCATAATAATATGAAGGATTTGATCAACTAGTGTTCACAAGTTTGAACATTGATGGATGACACTGAAGAAACACCCATCTTCAGTGAACCCACATCCACCCTTCTTTTACACCTATAACAGGTACCAGCCATAAAATAATTTTTCCACAACCTTCTAAGCCTAATAAACCCAAAAAGTCTGTTCAGGAAGATGAGATCCCTGAACATGATTGTGTTCTTACTGAACACATGGATACATCTTTTCCATCCTCACAGATGAATCAAGAATCTCTTCCCATCCAGCTCCTCGTCAATCCTCTTAACATGATGATGTTGTATTCTTAAGGGAACCCCTATTAACCACTGAAATGTCATTTGACACTCAGATGGTTGTCCTCACTCCCAGGGACAACTCTGTTCTTTCTAAATGCCCCCCCACTATCTATTAACAAATTTCTAACCTATAAAAAGAGGATGAGATCCGGTTGTCAAGTCCATCTTGACCTCTTGACAATATATCAGGAGCATCCATTTCACATGAAAATCCAATGTATTCTCATCTGAATGGATTAGGCAATAAGACTCCTGGTATGGCAACAGCCAATGAAGTTTTCTTTTAAACTAAGGCTGGAAATCCCCAGAACCAAGAAAAGGGGTTTATGACATCTCTGAGATGGACTCAGGTCATGATAAAACTGACTCTCAAGTCAGGGATTCGAATGACATCTGTAAAATGATGGACGAATGCCCTCAGTCCTGCAATCTAAATCCAACCCTATGCAGGCACCTTCATTTGAAAGTTTTCTAAACTTTTCAACCACCTTCACTACTACCACCCTTCCTCCACTGCCTTTCAAGGAGCATTTCGCTTACTTCCTTCTGCCTATCTTTCTTCCCTGCCTTGCCTCCGGCTGATTAAGCCAAAAAGAGGGAGATAATACAAAGAAGCCTTTGCCATAATACAAAGAAGCCTTTGCCATAATACAAAGAAGCCTTTGCCATAAACAAAGAAGCCTTTGCTATACTGAGACCCCATTTGAACCATTTTCACGTACTTTCCCCACTGAGTCTGATGTTCTAAGAATTGATTGGGATCTAAAGTTAAGTGGTTTTGGCTTCATCAGTCCAGAGGGAGATTGTTGGAAAATAAGGACTGACGAAGCAAAACCACCTTTCAAATAATCAATTTGAATAAATGTTGCAGGACATTAACTTCCGAAGACATAAAGACAAAACTTCAGAAGATGCTTCGGAAGACATTAAATAAAAGAACAGTTGCTTCCGAAGACAAAACTTCAGAAGAGGCTTCGGAAGACACTAAATAAAAGACAGTTGCTTCCGATGACAAAACTTCAGAAGATGCTTCGAAGACTCTATCCGAAGACAAACCTCAGAAGACACTATCGGAAGAGAACATTTGCTTCCGAAGAATAAAACTCATTTACTTCGGAAGACTTCCAAAGACATCTGCCTCGGAAGAAAAACATCACTTCAGAAGACTTATGTATCTACATCAGCTTCCGATGAAAGAATAAATGTTTCCTTCTTCAGCTTCCGATAGGATAACTGATTCTTTAATTAGTTTCCTATGAAGAACTTCCGAAAGAATAACTCCTTAGAATCAGTAAAAATGTCTGAACCTCGGAAGACTTCAAGATCTTTAAAGATCCTATGTTGACTTTGCATTTGTACTATTCTGATGCTACAGTGTCTGTAATAGTGTCATCAGTCTTATCTGTTTGTCTTCTTCTTGTATTTGTCCTGAAACATTAAATGTCGGGGCTATTTATACCCCAACATAGTCTGAATAATTTAGAACACTTTTCTGAATCTTCTTTGTGTTGCCTTACTGTTTCTCGTTTCTTTAAACATAAGAAAACTAAACACTAAAATAACTTAAGGGGTAAAACTCTAGAAGGAGCAAACACCAAAGGCTTTGACTAAGTTTCTAAAGCTCTTGTTCCTGGTGAAATCAGCCTCTCCTTAGTTCTCTGATTTTCTACAAAAGTTGACTAACCCTCGCAAGTCTTATTCATTATCCGGCCCGGAGTCCTTCTATTAGTTTATATCATGTTGAACCTCCTTAATTGTTCAAAGTTTCACACTTAACCTTGAATTACAAGTTTGCATTTTTAAGTAGGGTTTTTAGATCTTTATGAAGCTTGTTTAAAACTTGTATCATTTTGTAACACACACAATAATAATTTATGCATGATTTCATCCTACGTTTTTATCGTTCGCGTATGTAACCATTAACCTTTTATCCTCGTTAGGCCGGATAATTCCTTAAACCATTTAATATGTAATTGGGCCTAGCATTTGCATGTGTGTGAGCCGGATATGGGTGTTGGGCCGCATATACACATGGGCCGAATCTGTTTCTCCTATGGGCCATTATAGGATTGGACTTGGGCCAATGGTGGGCTGGATAAAAGAAATGAATTGGGCCAATTAAATGGGTAGGCCGATGATGAGGCGGCTGCACAAAAAGTTTGGGCCCATCTATCCCAAATGAACCAAATCGCTAACTCCTTGAGCCCAGAATGAGTGGATATTGGGCTAACTAATTGGGCCCAATGTTTGTTCGATCGCAAATATGAGGTTGGGCCGATCAACCTCTTGGCCGACACATTTAAAGTGGCTGTGAAGTCTCTCGGTCGAAGGATAGGCCAAAGGTTCGTGGGTCCTTAGGCTCGCCTAGGGTTCGCTAACACCCATGGTTCGGTTGATCCATACTTGTCCAGCAAGGTTCGGTGCTCTCTACGGTTCGGGAATTCAGACTTCGACTAAGGTTCGCCCCATGCAACTCTGGCATGGGTTCGGCTGTTAGGGTGTGGCTAGGGTTCGGCTAAGACAGGTGCAGGTTCGGTGCTGTTATGGTGAGGTTGGCCAAGGTTTCGGCTGCTTGGGTTCGCCACCAGGAGAAGGGTTCGCTGATGAGGGTGATGACTATGCAGGTTCGTCAAGGTAGGGGTTAGCATATAGGAGGTTCGTTGATCATGAAGGGTTCGCTGCCCACAAGAAGGTTCGCCTAGATTCATTTGGTTCGCCACCCCTTACTGGTTCGGCACAAGTTAAGTTCGGCTGATACTTCGAGGGTTCGGCCAAGGTTCGGGGTTACAGGGTTCGGGAGAGGTGCATGCCAGGTTCACCCACCAATAAGGTTCGGCCAATCGATTGGAACTGATGAAAAGGTTCGGCTCCTAACTGAACTTGCGCAAACCCCCCCCCCCCACGACCTCATCATTTCCTGATCTGTAGCATGACAATCCTCACGTTGTTGAAAGGTGAGCTTTTAGACGTGCATGGCGTAGATGGTTTAGGGTTTTATACCGAGTAAGTGTGTGCGCGTGGTCGACTATGGGTTATAAAACCCTAATTTTTGTGTTGTTCTTGACTTCATACCTTGAAAATGGTTGGACAAATTCGTAGATCTGCTGTACTTCTATGTAGAGGACTTCAAGGGCTTCGTGTAGACACCGAATTTGCTCAATTTCATCCACAAATGAGGGAGATTTTGAGGTTAGAAGTTGGAAACTTGAGTGAAAATGGTGGTGATGGGTTTGAGAGAATTTCAGAGAAAGAGAGATGATGAAAATGAATTTAATGCTTCATTTAGGGTTTAAATACCCCGTGGGTGTCCAGGTTCGTTTCGGTTGCTCGGTTCGTATTTTCGTCGCGTATCCAGTTTGTTACGCGTATTTTTCGTAGCTTAAATAAAAGAATTATTTTAGGATGTTTAGAATACAAATATTATTAGAAATTATTCTAAATATCGTTGTATTTATTTATTTATTGGATTATAATATTTAACGCGTTTCGTTGATCTGTTCACGATTTAATAAAATAGTTTAGTTTAATTTTATTTATTATAAGTTTCAAAATTGTAAAATTGGAAATAATATATTTCTTTAAAATTTATTATCGTTCGTTTCGTTTCGTGTTCGTTTTCGTTTCGTCAGAACGCGTCGCCATCGCGCGTATTCATTCGAATCGTCATTCGAACGAATACGACGATGGTTTGGCTTTCTAATTCTTGTTTTCTACTGTTAAGTCATTATTTCAGAACGTTAAACTCTCAGAATCATTTGTACAGATCGTCACCTATACGAATAATTCGTCTGTTTAGCATTCCGTAACAATAACCGTTTTGGTTTTTGTTTTGTTTCACCTCACATACGTTTATACACAATAGTATCAAATCAAGTATCTATGTTTCAACACTGTGTTGTCTGACATGTTCCTGACTGTTAAACCCTACAGTTTCAGTCAGATTTCAGACAATCGTTTAATAGTCTAGTATAAAGTATAATGTTCCAATAAAATAAGCATAGTTTCACGTAATGTGTACCTGATTTACTGTACGGTTTACTGTTGTGATCACTGTTCCGGCACGCGTCCGACACTGATGTTACATCATCGGTCCCCTTCTTTTTCTTAGATCGTCTGGTAACTACGACGTATCCATTATCAAGGGCTCTACTTTTCACCCATGCATCAGCTCCTCCACAGAAATGAATATCTGAAAACAATGTTGACAATTAAACTGATGTCCATCTAACTAAAAACAAGTGAAAATATATTACCTCATTAGTATTCCAGTCCATATTTTGGTATACAATGTCAGCTTCTTCCTTTTTAACCGCAACTTGGGGTGGGTGTGATTGTTCACCAGCTTAACATTCCCTGTTAACGTCTTCGTCAACGCAAGGTTCCTGGTTCAAATCAAAATGCCAGTATGAAGTTTGACCCGCAACCTCTTCGTTAAGATCTGGCAATACTGGTCTATTTGTGGCCTCAGACGATTGCACACCAGTCTCATCCTTAAAAACATTATGATTAGTTTGTCATTTGATTAACAATAAAAAACAAGTAAATACAGTTTCGTACCTGATAAGTCTCCGTCCCACCAAGACATATTCAAATAAAAAATATGGGTGTAAAATGTAGATATTTAATAAACGAAACAAGAGAAACTCGATCAACTATATGTCAAGTGATTCGAGTGAACGTTTAATATTGTAACGCAATATGTGTGTATTTATGGACGATGAATTCTTAAGTTACAAACTATTTGGCACATTTTAAACATTAAACGCCTCGTAGTGGTCACTACGGGGCGTTTAGGGTTATCCCTAAACGCCCCGTAGTGACCACTACGAGGCGTTTAATGTTTAAAATGTGCCAAATAGTTTGTAACTCCCTAAACGCCCCGTATTGACCACTACGTGACGTTTGGGTCTAATCAACTGACACTGTCGGAACTTTTTCAAAACATCGTACCAATACGCCTCGTAGTGGCCACTACGGGGCGTTTAGGTCTAATCAAAGGCCATGTCGTTTGACCAAGAAAGTACAAGCCGTACCAAAACGCCCCATTGTGGCCACTACATGGCGTATAGGGGTGTGCAGACATTCTTTTGGGGTGTAAGTTTAACACCTCCCTAAATGAAGAAGAGAGTGGTGCTAATATAACCCACCCAACTTGTCATCTCAAGAAAGTTAACGTGGGCCAAAATATTGGCAGAAAAGAAGGATTGCATGAAATTTCTCTATAAGGCATCCACTCTCTCGGTTCACAAAGATGTGATAACAAAGGGGCCACAAATTGTATTATATTGTAGATAGTAAAAGAGTTTATTTAATGCTTATAACTTTCATAGCAAATGAAGATGAATAATCACATGCAGGCAGAACAGAGATAACAAACAAACTTAACCAGTATATTCTCACTTTTCAGTAGAGTCTGGAGGTGAAGGATGGACACAAACCTTACCCTATCACAGTTGGGATAGAGAGGCTGCTCCGAAGGAGTCCCTAGCTCAAAGTTATCATTTGAAGTTGATCATCCCAACATTTTTAACGTTATTTTCACAAAACAAGTAAAATAACGTTAAAATTAGTGTAATTTTACTTTGGCCCCTTGAGGGCCAATAATATATACATTATATGTGTGCACCGCAAATGGGGCGTTGTAGGCATAACAGAGATATAAGTAAAAAATAAAAATCAAACTGTAAAATCATTGTATGAAGAATAATAGAGAAATCCCAAGTTAGTGTTTACTAAAGTAACAAATATGAAGAAACACAATTGCAATACAAGTATGGTTAATTCCATGAACCTATAATGATGTGTGTTTTATTAACAAAGTAATTCAAACTAAATAATTTCCTTGTGTTGTGATTAAATGAGCACAAACAAATACTTCAAAAATGGGAAAGGAGTCGAGTACTTAATTAATCGGATATACCTCAAGCTCTACTCATTTTAGCTGACTCCTTAAATATATGTTTATAGTTCACAAATTAAATTTGCTCCTTTACTTATCTCCAGAATTTTACAAATTTTTAAAGAGTAATTCATCGTGTAACTTGAAGATTCAATAATAGATCTTTATGCTTTGGCACTAAAAAAAATCCACAGGTGTAATCATGTAATCATTTACCAACACGTCATTTGAAAACCCACATGTTGCCTTAGATGATGTTAGTGAAACGACAAGCAAGCATTTGAAACTTGGATCCTTTAACTGTAGAAAACATAAAAATATTAGTCAAACAAAGATGTGATCATTTTTGATATCAAATGCCAATAAGAAAGTTGATAACTTGATAGAGAGCTCAAACCTCTAAACCCATGAAATTACTTCTCATTAGATATTTTACACTAAAGATTGTTTCTTCATCCTCAAGAATATTAGCACTACTCTCTTTTTCATTTAAAGGCTAAGATTCACATGTAGTCAGAGCAATTTGGATATACCCTATTGTAAAAAACTTCATACTCAACAAAAAAAAGGCAATATGAATAGCTAACATTGCACATACAAAATTATATGCATAGTAAATCCACACACATCCTTGTCAATTCAATTCTCGAATAATGCTTAAATTTTAAAAAAAGTTCATAATTCCATTTTTAAAACTACTTTTGCAGGTCACATCGTACAATACATATTAAGAGTTAATGAGTGTGTTCCTAGCTACCTTAACTAGTAGGGTAAGTAGGGTGTCGAACCACGAAAAGTTTAGGTGGACGGTGTATCGTTGTTTCATTTAACCTAACTTAACTAGACACGAAATTGTAAAATTGATTGATGAGTGTTTAGACTTTAGTAAGAGCTGATTTTCTGACAAATTAACAATGAAAGCATATGGATTGTAACTAAATTATGAAAACGAATCACACCCGGGTTTTGAATTAGAAGGAAAGTAGGAACCTTTATGATTTAATTGATCAAGACAATCACTGTAACATCTGTGCCGGAAACGTCGCTGGAACAGTGAACGGAACAGTAAATGCACAGTAACTCAGGTACAAACTACGTGATCTATCTGTATGCTATTAACATTCTAATGCTTAACTACAAAATGCTTAACAGTAAACTATCATGCTATTGTTTCTGTAATCTGATTTAAACTTTACAGTTTAACAGTCAGAAACACGTTAGACAAAGCTGAACATACACACGGATGCTTGTTGTTATGCTAATATGTGTAAACGTATGCGAGGTTTAAACAAAACAGAACTATAACGGTTGTTGTTGCAGAATGCTAAACAGACGAATTATTCGTAGAGGTGACGATCTGTACGAATAAATCTGAAAGATTAACGTTCTAAAATAATGACTGAAAAGTAAAAACAAAAGTCGGAAAGCAAAACCATCGTCATGTTTGTTCGGGTGACGATTCGAACGAATACGCGCGATGGTGACGCGTTCTGACGAAACGAAAACGAAAACGACACGAACGACAGTAATCTAAGAAAATAAAATATTTTAATGTTTTACAATTTTGAAACTCATCAAAGATAAAGAAATAAACTACTTTATTTGAAACACGTAAAATACGCGCGTAACGTTCCGGAAACACAACGAAAACGCGAACCGAGTAACAAAAACGAACCCGAACACTCTCGGGGTATAAATACATTGAAAGACTCATCTTCTACATTTAACACCCCCACTTTCTCTCTCTAAATGTGACACCCCGTAATTTCCAGGTCAGCTTATTATTTATTTAAATGTTTATTTAAACGCTTTATGTACACGTGGCACTAGAATTAGTTTAATTTAGTGTGACACGTGGCACGACAGTACGAACGTTGGTGAACATATAGCACATTGTGTAGCACAATATTCGAAACCTCATGAAACACTCACACACTGAACTTGGAAGTTCAAACGAGGCCAAACGATAGTCCGTAGACGTCGAAACGATGACGAGCGGATCAAACCCATTAAAAAGGGCTTATTGGGCTCCTCAGGGGCCCATCGCGGTATGCGATGGCCCAACAAGAAGAATCCTCGCGGTGCGCGACATACATCGCGGGGGTTTGACTCCCGAAATCCGCCGCGGTACGCGGAGAGGATTTGGAGGCTCCATCGCGGTACACGACGCCGCCCAGTCGACAAAATCTTATAAATCCAAGACAAATGATGGCTAGTCTAACCCATTTCATCATTTTAACCGTTTATCCACGCCTCACTGCGACTGAACTCGTCTTCTACACCTGTTACAACCATTTTTCCACCATTAAAGACCACTAGGAAGCTCTAAGTTGGGAGATTAAAGCTTGCTAACCAACTTGAAACTCGAAGAACCACCACCACCTCGCGATAGCTGAAGATCCTTGCTGTCCAGAAGCACTTAGGAGCCTTCTAGCTCGATTCCATCATCATCTAAGTCATTTAGGAGCACTCAAAGGTAGTTCCTAGACTTGAAACTCACTTTCACACCTCTTACACCCACATGCATGTGTAAAAGTCACATGCAAGCATCTATGATGCTCATACTCGAAATTATGTTCTGGGTTTGATGATTTTAACAAGCTTCTTGATGATCTAAAGTGATTTAGCAATATATTGTGATGATCTATAAGGTGGGGTGTTGTTAAAACTCATGATTTGTATGCAAATATTGAAATATTGCCATGCATGTATGATCCATGAGTATTGTGATGACTTTGAATGAATGTAGATGTTTCTTGATGATATTGGGAGATGATAGCATGATTAGATCTTGTGTTGAGGATTGAAAATGTGATTTTCATGAACCTTATTATTAATAGTAACTTTTATCTCACAAAATGGTGAAATAGTTGATATTGATAACATGCATGCATATGGATTGGTTGTTTGGGTGATAATATGATGTTATGTGCTATAAAAATGATCTAGGATTGATGGGGATGGTTATATGTTTGCTAATAGTCATAGTTAATATATTTAGTAACTTTTAAAGTTGAAATATTGCTAGATGGTGATTTGGACCATGTTGGTGTGGTTAAATGTTGTTAGATGAATTGTTATGATGATTGGTGACATGAAAATAGGATTAGAAATGTTAGAATGGTTGCTTTTATGAAAAACCACAAGGTTACTATTTATAGTAACTTTATTTTTACAAAAATCGACTTAGGAATATCTTGGGTGATTCGAGTATGCTAAATGGCTTATTATGTTGTAATATGATGACTAGATGCTAAGTTAGATGGTTTCCGATATCACGTATGCTATAAATGGAAACTTTCCATTTTAGGAAACTTTTATGTGCAAACATGTTATAAACGACTTATGTGAATCCGTATGATGATGTGTTAACATGATCACGTAGGACAAATGAGCATGCTAGAACTTTAAAATTGTTATGCTTTTTGAAACTTTCCATGAATGGAAACTTACTATAAATAGTAAGTTGTCCATAGACGCGACTTGCGCGTTTTGCACACGACGAGCACTTACACGTTTGCTACACGATTCACAACCGTCACACGGTTCACCAACGGGTCGTTGACTTGACACGATCAACTTTGGTCAAACACGGTCAAACTTGGTCAAACACGGTCAATGTGGACCAGCACGAGCAAACATGTTCAATGTGGACCGACATGGACAAATATGAACAACCGAGCACAAACACGGACACTAACACGAACACTAGCACGGTCACTTACACAAACTCACGAACGATGTACGATATAGGTTTCCTGTGGCTGACACCCTTTCGAGCAGGAGCTTACACTTATTTCACTTCTTGATCACTAAGATGAGTTTACGGCCCCTCTTTACTCTTTTCAAACGCTTTTAAATAGGGGGAGAATACTAGTTGCATCGAGTCAAACAATTATGCTATTACAAACATTTTGTGTATGCTGGTTTATTAGACAAATATTAAGTGTTGAACTCATAACAAGCCCTCACAAAGTCTTACCGTTAATGTACGAACAACGTGATAGGTTTGAATGGATCCATTAGGGAATGACTAACCCCACGGGGCACCATGTTGACTGGATGTCATAACCTGTGCAAACTCTGACCTAACTTGCTATGTATACGAGACATAGCGGAGGCAAGGACAAACAAGTCTAGTTCGGTAGTGACGCACTGACACTTGGAGCCTTGGGCTCGGTACTAACATATGATAAACAGCATGACACACTTACTATATACGTATATTAAAACCTGTGAACTCACCAACCATTGTGTTGACATTTTTTTTTCTAACTTGTATTCTCAGGTAACTAGCAGGCTATGGAAGCCAGGAATGCACGTAGGGGGTCGAGCATAGGACCTGCATGCATTTATTTATGTTTTCATTCAAACACTACTTATTTTGGATATGTATTACTATCAAACATCGAAGTGTCTGACAATTTCTGATTCCGCTGCTTTTGTTAAACTTATTTATTCCGCTGCAATATGATTTTTATATTCCGCTGCAAACTATTTATCCAATCGTATGTCAAACAGTGTTTTGAAATTGCATATAGAGTTGTTCTATATGACCTTGAGCTGTGATTCTGGACACGTCACACCCACGTGGACTGACACCAAGAGTGGGAATTTGGGGGTGTGACAGACTGGTATCAGAGCCTTGGTTATAGGGAATTAGGTTTGCATGTAGTAAACTTAGACTATAGCCATTGCTCAACTTTAGACACTACACTTAGAACTTGCACATTGATGATGTTATTACTTATGTTAAACTGTTGCTTACTAACTTGAGACTTACAGGATGGCAACAATGATGACACCAGCAGGAACCCGGGCAGACGTTCGGTAACCGATGACTTGACTGCAGAGAGTCGACGACGAGTCGACGATATTGTAGCACAGGTCGACGCCGAAATGGACAGGCGGGCTCGACACGGGGCACGAGCTCGGTATTGGGGATGGCTTCCCACGGTGATACAGGAGTGGATACCTCCGTATCGTAGATCCAATTTCCTTACCAACAACAACAACTTCAACCAACATGGCCACATGGCCACAATGCGAGCAAGGCTCTGATACCGTTGCCTGAAGTGCGAGCAATGCGAGCAATACCGTTGCCTGAAGTGCTCGACACGGGGCAATGCGAGCAATACCGTTGCCTGAAGTGCGGACGACATGGCCACATAGCCAAGGATTGTAGATCCAATTTCCTTACCAACAACAACAACTTCAACCAGAACACTCTCAAGGGGTGTAATGAGTGTGGAAAGCGAGGACACATGAGGAGGGATTGCCCTCAGATAAAGAAAGCTGGAGGAGGAGCGGCAAAAGGCCGAGCGTTTGTGATAGGCTCGGGAGAAGCCAAGGATGATCCTAACATCCTGACCGGTACGTTTCTCTTAAATAATGTCTATGCTAGTATATTATTTGATACCGGTGCCAATAGGAGTTTTATATCTAGTGAGTTTAGTAAGTTACTAGATATTACCCCAACACCACTAGACTATAAGTATACCGTAGAGTTAGCCGACGGCAAATTGATTGAAACACAACGCGTCTTTCAAGGATGCGTCATGGTGTTGGCGGATCACGAACTCGAAATCGACTTGATGCCGGTAACTCTAGGAAGCTTTGATGTGGTCGTTGGAATGGATTGGTTATCCGCTAACCAAGCCGAGATCGTATGCAATGAGAAGATCGTACGAGTGACGTTGCAGAGCGGAGAGCAGATCTTGATTCAGGGAGAAAGATGGGGAGTACCTCTGAACATCATATCATGGATGAAGGCGAACAAGTATCTACAAAAGGGATACACCGCAATACTAGCCCTCATCACAGAGCAACCGAAGAAAAAAGGAAGATTGAGGACATCGCCGTCACCCATTCGACCCTCACCTCCTTCGCCTGAAACCCCATTCGGCCCTAGTCATTCGACCCAAGCCTTTATTCGGCTCATTCCTTCGGCTTAGGCGCTTTGGCCCCAAACCCATTCGCCCAACTCTATTCGGCCATGGCTCTCTCCTTCGGCAGCCAACCCTTCATTCAGTAGAGCTCCTTCGGGTTAAGCCCTTTCAGTCAAACCCATTCGGCCCAACTGAATTGGGTTCCTTCGGCCAAAGATAGGGATCAAGATCAAACTAATTGGGTTTGAGACGACTAGCGTGTGGGCATGCATGGGGGTGAACGTTATGTGTGTGTGCATGGGAATCCCTAGGGTTCCTAACTAAAGACTCAACATAGTACCTATAAACAAAGATGTTGAGTTTAAAGGTTTCCATACCAAAGGATTGAACATCAAGATTTTTATAAAAAAATATGTCTAGTATATCATTGCTGAACACAGGGGCTATGGGGGTATACAAGAATTAATGTAACAATACTATGGGTTTCAAACACGAAGCATGAAATACAAAAGTTCAAGACACCTAACTAAGTGTAGTGTTAGATGTTAGCACCCAACACTTAGTAAATGCTAAGCCAAGTACAACTTGTTTGGGATAATAGGTTCAACTTCCTAATATAAGTTGTACATACGAAAGATCTAAGAAGCAAAGGGAACTAAAACTAAAAGCTTAAGCTTAGACTTAGAGTTAATCAGTTGGATTAACCTAAGACTAATAAACTAATCTATGAAATTCCTAATTACACATTATAGTTTTAATAAATGGAATCAATAATAACCTTTCTTAAATTCATTAAATGATCTTTAACATAAGGTTTGCTTAAAATAAACAATTTTAAAACCATTAACTAAATTCTTGAAAGGGTAACTTACGGGATTCAGGTTCACTTATAGGGAATAACCTAGACTGTTTAGAGAAACTTAGAAAACTCATTAGTATCATAGGACACTTAGTTGCACACCGAGACCAAAACCCCACGCTGCGTCTATTATAACGACTTATCGTATTCGAATCTCTTAAAATAACTCAGGTGATTGAAGATACTTAAGCTACAACGATAGAGCGCGCATTTTCTGTGGTAGATTATACTTAGTAACACAGGTGAGTTCATTGTCCCGTTTTCAAACTATTTTGAGTTTTACTTCGGGACTGAGAAGCATGTTAAACCTTTTAAACAAATGTTTAACTGTTGCAAATATGCTTTTATACTTATTCAAAATACTAATGCTAAACGCTAATGCTACGGATTTATGCTAAATGCTAATGCTACGGGTTAATGCTAAATGCTAATGCTACGGATTTATGCTAAATGCTAATGCTACAGGTGAATGCTAAATGCTAATGCTACGAGTTAATGCTAAATGCTAATGTTACGGATTTATGCTAAATGCTCATGCTATAGATATATGCTAAATGCTAATGCTACGGGTTAATGCTAATATGCTAAACGCTAATACTAATGCTAAATGTTGATACTATATGCTAAGACTATCGGATAATGCTAATGCTAACGCTCGATGCTAATGATTCTATGCTTATGCTAATGCTAATGCTACATACATACATACTAAATGCTTGAAATTCTCAGATTGCTTAAAACTTGTATGCTTTATATGCTTGCCATGCTAAAACAACGGTTTGGCCTCTCAGTGCTTGCCTTACCGGTTGTGAAGCTTGTACTTGTGCACAAGATACGTAAATGCTATGATATATGAATGCTATAAACTTGTGTGCTAAAGCTATCGGCTATGGTAGAACATACTGTTTTGGTCTCTCAGTGCTTGCCATAGGGTGTTCTCCATAGTCAGGACTTAAAGGAACAGACTGTCGGTCTCTCAGTGCTTGCCATAAGTTGACCTTCATAGTCTGGACTAGAGGAACAGACTGTTTGTCTCTCAGTGCTTGCCATACAGTGATTCCTCATTGTCCACTTATGGTTGTGGTATGTGACTAGGATGATTCTGGGTTACTCTAGTTGACTTTGTGTCATCTTAGAAATCCTTTATCATAACACCGATGTTGCTAATCATAATTTGATCCGATATGGATTGATACTGAATTCCTTAGGGTGTTCAGTTTTCCATAAAGGTAACTCACAAAGATAGACTTGCAGATGCTATTGTATGCGTGTTGAAACTTACAAACAAAAAGCTAAAGCTATGATGGGAATGGGAATGGATGGCAGATAAAAGGCTTAATTATTATTAAGAACAGTGTCATAGGCGAATTAGTATGTGGTGGGATGGCGTCTGGGCGGGTCGTAGACTCGACTCAGGGGTATGCCCTATATATAAGCATACCGATTTGGATATCACATGTGGAGTTAATAAGATTAAGGTTTTATCGAAAGAGGTTTGCTAAAGCTATTTTTAAACTTATAAACTACATGAACTCACCAACCATTGTGTTGACCTTGTTTTCTTACAAGCTTTCTCAGGTGATGCACAGGTTTAAGCTAAGGCTTTTGGATTGCATACTAGGCTGCCCAGATAGAGGACGTTGTTATTTTGGAAGCACATCTTTTTTTATTAATACGAATCACTTTTGATATCTTGTACAGATACACGATAGAAACATTTGATTTCTTTTGATAGGTTTACTTAGTTAAATTATCAAACATTGATATTGTAATTTAACTTTGTAATCCTAGATTAATGCTAATTGTGCTTTAGTTATTCTTAACATTGATGCTATGTAAACAATCTGATCCTTATGATTATCACTCACAATATCGCGCCCCGAGAACCTTCCGCCCGACGGGGAAGTCGATCCGTCCCGCCGGCTCGGGGTGTGACAGATTGGTATCATAGCTCAAGGTTATAGAGAATAATAGATCATTTACTTAAACGGTTTGGCCTAGACTATAACTTAGGGACCTCATGTAGAGAACATAGATTGTATGTTGCATTGTGTCTTCTGCATTCGATCACTGCACTAACCAATATTCTTTTGGTTATGATCAGAATGCCGCCTATAAAACAACCGACTCCGGTACCTACTACACAGACTTCTGCACCACACTCATCTACTCCTACACCACCAGATTCACCACCGCCACCTCCTCCTCCACCAAATCCTCCTCCAAACCCGAATGCGGGTCCAGCTCTTGCTCCTGCTACTATTGCTCTGGCAACACTGCTGAGCAGTCAACTGATGAGCCAACTTAAAGATGTCATCCCATAGATGATAAACAGGATTCAAGGACACGGCAACAACTCTGGCCATACTACTGGAGAGGCTAATGGAAACACTGGCAACACTTCGGACTGCTCCTACAAATCCTTTGTAGGATGCAAGCCACCAAGCTTCACTGGTGCTGAAGGAGATGTTGGACTAATCCAATGGCTAGAAAAGATGGAGACCACCCTGGACATAAGCAGTTGTCTAGAACACCATAAAGTTCGCTATGCAGCTGGATCTTTTAGCAAGCGAGCTTTAACGTGGTGGAACTCCCAGATCAGGGCTAGGGGCAGAGATGAAGCAATGACTATGCCTTGGGCGGATTTCAAAATCCTTCTGAGGAATGAATTCTGCCCAAAACATGAGCTACAGAAGCTTGAAGTTGAACTTTCCAACCATGTGATGAAGGGAGCTGATCACATGGCTTTCACCACCCGCTATCACGAACTGGTAGCTTTGGTGCCAGAAATGGTGCCAACTCTGGAGAAGCTAATAGACAGATATGTGGTAGGATTACCCTCCTGCATACAAAGCATCGTATTGGCTGCAAACCCTGCTACTCTAGAGTCAGCCATTTCCTTGTCAGCTAAACTCACCGATGTGATGGTGAAATCAGGAGTTCTAAAGAAAGATACGGGCAAAGCTAAGGAAGAACAGTCAAAGAAGCCCGAGTATCACCAGAATAAAAAGCAAAAGGTCGTCAAGAATTATGTGATGGACACTCCACTGCAACAAGTTACTGCGGCACCTGCTCAGGTTGCACCCAAGAACTATGTGGGAATGCATCCCCAGTGTGCACAATGCAAATTTCATCATCCTACTACGACGCAATGCAGGAAATGCAACAACTGTGGCCGACTAGGTCACCGGGCTCAACAATGCCGTGCTCCAGCAACTCAAGCTGCAAACAATGTTGCTGTAGCATTTCCTCCACCACCAAGACCTGGCAATCACAACAACAACAACAAGGGATGCTACAACTGTGGAGAATTAGGCCATTTCTCCAGAGATTGCCTAAAGCGAGTGCAACAGGGAGCCCAAGCACCTCGTGGAAGGGCTTTTGTGATTGGAGCCAATGCTGCACGCCAAGACCCTAACGTGGTCACTGGTACATTTCTTATACATGACTCTTATGCATCTATTTTGTTTGACACTGGTGCAGATCAGAGTTTTATTTCATATGACTTTGCACACCAACTTAACCTTACTGAGGAAACTTTAGACTCCCCTTATATCATCAAAGTAGCAAATAGGAAACAAATCACAGCTAGCACTATACTTAGGAACTGCCCACTAACACTTATTGATCATACATTTGCCATCGACTTGATACCGATGGAGCTGGGCAGTTTCGACACCAATAGAGTGGAAGTCTTCTGTTCTGAAAAGTTACTTCGGATTCCATTGACGAGTGATCGTGTATTGGAAGTTCGTGGGGATCAAGCAAAGCATAGTGTCAAAATCATATCTTGCATCAAGGCGCGTAAGTGTCTACAGAAGAAGTGTGTAGCTTTCTTGGCTCATGTGGTGGAGAAACAGAAAGACAAGAAGACAATTCAAGACGTGCCGATAGTAAAGGAATACCCTGAATTATTTCCTGAAGACCTACCATGTTTGCCACCGGTGCGACCGGTAGAGTTTCATATTGACTAGATTCCTGGAGCAACACCTGTTGCTAAATCTCCTTACAGGTTAACACCGTCGGAGATGCAGGAATTGTCGAACCAACTGCGGGAGTTACTTGACAAAGGTTTCATCCGACCGAGCTACTCACCTTGGGGAGCTCCGGTTTTGTTTGTAAAGAAGAAGGATAGATCTTTTCGGATGTGCATAGACTATCAAGAGCTAAACAAACTAACCATTAAGAATCGGTATCCATTATCGAGGATTGATGATTTGTTTGACCAACTACAAGGAGCACAGTATTTTTCGAAGATTGACTTACGGTCCGGATACCATCAGCTCAGAGTACAAAACGAAGACATACCCAAGAAGGTGTTTCGTACCAGATACGGGCATTACGAGTTTATGGTAATGCCTTTTGGATTGACGAATGCACCCGCGGTTTTCATGGATCTCATGAACCAAGTGTGCAAGTCGTATCTTGATCAATTTGTGATGTCTTTATCGATGACATATTGATCTATTCCAAAAGCAAAGCAGAGCACGAGCAACATCTTAGAATGATCTTGGAGCTGTTAAAGGAAGAGAAGCTCTATGCCAAATTCTCTAGGTGTGAATTTTGGCTAAGAGAAGTTCAATTCCTAGGTCATGTAGTCAACAGCGAGGGAATACATGTTGACCCTGCCAAGATTGAGGCGATCAAAGAATGGGACACTCCGAAGACACCGACGGAGATGCGTTCTTTTCTAGGTTTAGCAGGCTATTACAGAAGGCATATTGAATCTCACAAATTAGTGTTGGGTGCTAGAATGAATATAGAGGGGTACTTCGAAATATATTTAGCAGTTTTCAATTGAATAAAGAGCGGGAGTTTGAAATATATTTAAACTAATCTCATTTATAACCAACCAAACAAAACTATTTATTAAAAAATTAGTTTCTCTCTTTTTCATTTATATAATCAACCAAACATAAATTTTCACTTTCATTTACATCCATTCCAACCTAATTTTCACTAAATAAATATTGCTTTATTATTATTTTTGTTTCATTAAAATTAATTATTTTATTTAGAAAGCATAAATTACTATTTTTAATAACATAAATAACAAATTTAAAAGTATTTTAATTTATATAATTTTTAAATTTTAGTTGTTGATTTTTGTAATTTTCAAATTTTGGTTTTTTATTTAGTTTTTTAGTTTTATTTTTAATTTATGTAATTAATTTTAATCTATATTTAGTTTTATTTTAATCTCCAACTAACCAAGGGTTGGTGGAGCAAACGGATCGTTGATTTATTTGTTCTTTCAATTTTCTTTTTCCATTTTTGAGCGACAGGAACGAAAAATTGATTGCCGATGGGCCCGGTCTTAGCAGTTTCCAATTTGGTTTTTATTATAGTTTTTTAGAAAAGATTTAGGATATAAATATTTAATTAGTGTTCTTTTTTTAAACTACTTGTCGGAAGTTTGTGGCAAATTATCTAACTTTCTGAGGGAGAACGTGTCTTGTAAGTGTTTTGTATCCGTATGTCTTGGCTTGTCAAGTCACAACAAAATACTGTTTTTAGCATTAATTTGTTTATAGTGTTTGTGCAAATTTATATCCATATTAGGATACAATCGTAGCTTGTAATATATAACATTTCATTTGTAACTTAAGAAAGTAGAGTTCTAGCTAAGAGTCTTGTACACTTTGCAATTAAAAGAAAAATACATTGAGCTTAAAGTATTTCACGTGTTCAACTGTTCTTATTGCTATTGTGTTTTGAGAAAGAATTGAGAGAGTATTCCGTCTATGTCAATTCAGTAGAAGAAATCTTGTCTAAGTGTTTGTGAAGATTGCATACGCCGATCCTACAATATATGATAATGATATTAATAATAAAAACAAAGATTAGATTGATCTTGACGGAGTTATACTGGTTATCACAGTAAATGAGGGTTATATGCTCTTAATCCTACGTATATATATCACATAATAAATAAATTCACATATATACTATACAATAAATATATAGAGGGAGTAACACACACCCTCATACATGTACATACACTCACAAATATACACAAACTAATAAATATACCCACACAATCATACGTGTATATACACTAACACACAAGCATACACGCACATGAACTAACATTAGAATGCGCACTAACACACATGCATGCATAAACTATCACTAAATGTATCAATTTGCATAAATATTCATAATATTATTATTTATGTGGAAACTTTACAACTATTCTTACTGCTATTGTGTTTTGAGAAAGAATTGACAGAGTATTCCGTATATGTCAATTCAGTAGAAGAAATCTTGTCTAAGTGTTTGTGCAGATTGCATACCCCGATCCTACAATATATGATAATGATATTAATAATAAAAACAAAGATTAGATTGATCTTGACGAAGTTATACGGGTTATCACAGTAAATGAGGGTTATTATATGCTCTTAATCCTACATATATATCACATAATAAATAAATTCACATGTATACTATACAATAAATATATAGAGGGAGTAACACACGTCCTCATACATGTACATACACTCATAAATATTCACAAACTAATAAATACACACACACAATCATACGTGTATATGCACTAACATACAAGCAAACACACACATGAACTAACATTAGAATGCGCATTAACACATGCATGCATACACTATCACTAAATGTATCAATTTGCATAAATATTCATAAGATTATTATTTTATGTGGAAACTTTACGAATGCCAAAAATTAATATATATATTAAAAACCAAGATTTACTCTCCTCACAATTTTACTATTGCTTTATGTTTGCCATTTCTTGCACCGCGTACAACATCCTAATGCATGTTTTCTTCTACTTTCCCTCAAATTCCCCTGGTCATATTGCGAGAGAAGAGGAGGAGCCACCTGATGCTGAGCACGCCATCCCATGAGGCAGGCCGTCCACAATCTTCGGCGGTGGCAGCACTCTCCAGCGACCGTCCACAAGAAGCCAGCACTGCCACCTCTGCAAGGCCGACGCGAAAATGAGGCGGTTCTGCCCTTTACCTCTACAAGGCCGACGCGATAATGCACTCTGACTACCACAGCTTCTGCGATCTACTTCTCTCCCTTCGATTTAGGGTTTTTGTTGTCCTCCGACCACCGTTCTACTTCTCTCCCTTTGTATTAGGGTTTATGTTCGATCGATGGTCAAGCTGGTGACGCGCGATGGCGACGATGGCTACTAGGAGGCACAAGAGTGAGGGTGTTGGAGGATTGTCGGTTGAGGGTGAAGCTATACGACAGGTAAACAATAATGATTTTCAATTTTATTTGCAATATCCTAATTCGACTCCTAAAAGGTAAAAGTTAGGTTTTTTTTTTGTTTGTTAGTTTGGTTTTTGAAGATGAAAACTAAACTGGATGCTTTGATTGGATGTGGGTTTCTTACTTGAAACGTTGGCTGAGGAAAACCAAGGAACATGTGTTGTGTTCGTTATTTATGCAATTCAATTGCATCAACAGGAAATATCTCAAAAGGTTTGGACTCTTGCAATATGTGTTGTTCAAATGATTTTGTTTCTATGATTTTGATTTATGTCCGTCGACTTCAACTTAGAGGAAAGTGATGTGGTTTAGAACTGTAGCTTTATAAATGTTTCTAGAACGTATATTGTTAATTGAAATGTAAATGTTGAGTAGTTTTCCGAATAACATTTGGAAGAACACAAATCCATTGCAAAACTACACCGGACTGCATGTCGCTTAGATTGTGAAGCTTGAAGAGGTCGCCGTCACTACCGGTGAAGAAGACGAAGACGCCATACTTGATCTGTAAGATTTCATCATCGATCTTATTGAATGGTTGGCTCCGATTGTGCTTTTCTTATGTTGTGGATGGAGTTATGGACTGTATTCTGATTACACATACTTTTCATTTTTTTAGTTGTATGCATATTTCAGGCAAATACATGGTTGATGTGGTGCTAGGTGTGTGTATGTTTTTTAGTTGTTTGATTTATGCCTAATATTTTATAAGTAGGTTGCTGAATTTTATTGCTTGCTGTGCTGGTCAATTATATTTTGTTGAATGTGAAGGCTGATCAGGTGTAGTTTGTTGTGTACTGACATCATGGGTAATGGGATGACAAGCGGATGCATGATACCTGTAGACCTGTCAATAGCTTAAGGACCCTCATGTTTGAACTGGCAAGAACAAACCTAATTTCCAACCTGGTAGCATGATAATAGCCTAAGTTCACAGGTAAAGACTTCGACACAGGTAACTTATACACAATCCTAATTGTCACATGCGGATATTTGGGGACTCAGTTTGTTATCTATTATTATTTTATAGGATTTGTAGATTTTGCTTCTATTTTTTTATGATGATCTCATGTGCAGTGTGTTGTTAACTCGCAGGAACACACCTAATTTTCAACTTAGTAGCATGATAATAGCATCTCATGTGCAGTGTGTTATGTGAATTTGAAGAATTTTTTTAATTTACACCTATCTAGCTGTGGTCAAAATTATGTAGGAGTGAGCATTTTCATGAAAGTTCTGGCAGTTGGGAGCATTTCATCAAAAGTAAGTTTAACTTGCAATAGATATTTATTTCACTGGGTTTCATAGCTTTTTTGTTATTTTGAGTTGCCGGTGCATGGCTTTTCCTTTCTTCACTACTTTCTCTTAGTTTTAACTGTTAAGCGCAAATTGAAATAAACTTACTATTTTTTTTTTCTGATTTTAGCAATGTACCTCATTTTTAACTGATTTATTAGTAGATTGTTGATGTGGCACTGATTGATGATTGATGATATGCCAGCTGCCACATCAAAGACAACATTATGCAAATATGCTTATGTGAAAATAAAACCTGTTAATATTTATGGTCTATAGAATCATTTTTATCGTATTCATAAACAATACGCTCTTGGAAATCTTTCAGTTAACACACTCCAAAATGAGCTGAACCATTTATTCATCTACCTCTATTTCAAACTTTCAATTAAAACATGTTGGGTTACACTAATGTGGATAAGAATAAGCTGACAAGAATAAATACAGTAGATGTTTAGTGGAATAAACTGATGTTGATTAGAGAACTTCATATAAGCAGTAAGAATAAGAGATTTGTTATAATAAGTTAATGTTTACCTTTTACTTTCTAAGTTAGTTTTTAATAGAGTAGAGGAGCGTAACGTTTTCATCTTTTGTTTGTTAAGTGTATATCTCTAACCACTTTGTTATCTTTTGCTCCTTGAATAAGGTTATATGGCAAGTCCTCACTCTCAAGAATGGTTGATAACCAGGTATTAGTTTTCTGAAAAAATGAGGCACGCTTTGGTAGCCAATGATTTTTTTTCTGAAGGTGTTCCCTTTTTTTTTTGGCTATGATGACTGTCCTGTTGGAGTAAGGTCGAGCAAGGATTTGGAGTTCCGTATCTTGGCAAGGCAAAAATTTTGCAGCCATGACGGATTGTCTTATTTGTTCCCTTCTTACAGGTCTGATTTCTAAGATGTATATTGTTTTTCTATGGTTAATGTGAAACGATGTTGGAGTTCTACTAATTGGGTGTGATCAGAATTGCTTGATGACATTATATCTGTGTTCACAACAACAGGTTGTGCTAGGTTATCAAGATCAGAACTAACATTCAAATAGGTACACTCACAAACTTCTTCTAATTTCGTTGTATTGTATGCATATAATTCTCTAAAATAGGAAATGTAAGTTGGGTATCCGTGGTGCCAATGTTGGCACTACCGAAAGGTTAACGTTCGGCTTCCTCTCTTTTGTTTTATTTAAGCTTACGAAGTCAAAGTAGAGAAAAATTGATGATGGATTATTATTATTAGTTACTTGAATCAGGAATGAGGTTGGCTACTTACAATTTTTTTAGGTCATTGCTTCTTTAGTTAAGGGTTCTCCATAAACCCACAAACTGGCTGCCTAATCTTCTCTCAAACTGGTAAAAAACAACATCCATTTCTCGGTTTTCTTCATTTTTATCATGTTGTGTTTTTGGTAATCATCTTTCGATTAAGGTTTGTCTATCTAATACGTATATAGTATTTTTATGATTTTTTATAGGTTGTGAGGACGTTTGGTTTTGAGATTAATGTCTGCTTCGCTTCACGTCAGTATATCGGACCCCGCCGCAACGCGCGGGTCCTAAATTCTAGTTTTTATTAAAGTTCATAAAAATCATGTGTTTCGTATTTAAATGTTTTTTTTAAACTTTATAAAATTTACTATTTTTTCTTTATAATAATTCATAAGACTTTTAAATCATATCATTATGCATATATATGTGTGTGTGTGTGAAACATTAAATATTTGGTTTTGTTTCTTTTGAATGGCTTTATGTAACGAATGATGCATGTTTTCTGCTTTCATGTTATGTTATGCTTAATTATTAAATTGTATAAATTAATTAAAAATTAGTGTTGTGTGCATTTATTGCAAATTAATTAAAAAACGTGCCTAGATACTCGTTAAGGTGTAGTATATATATATTTTTTTGAACGGCCTGGTACAACAACACTCAAGACGGGATTTCAACCGTCCCCTCGGATTTGACGCTCTGGGGCGTATGCCCGAGCCCACCCCAGGAGGAACCCCACAACTGGGTAAACCCCCTGACCTTGCTTCAGCAAATATGCCTCAGCTCGGATTCGAACCCAAGACCTCCCATAGAGAAGTCAAGGGGGTAACCATTAGGCTAGAAGCCCTTGGTTTAGGGTTTAGTATATATATTGAAATCATGGGTTCAAAACCTATGGCCAACATATTTTTATTTTTTTTTTTTCTAGTTTTTTCAAATAACTTTTATTTTTGGATGAGTGGTGAAGACTAGTATATTTGTTGTGTGATCATGGGCTGGAAACATATATCCAACATATTTTTTTGTTTTGACTTTAACCTCTTCAATTCTTTTGGACTAGAACTTTGGGAATTCTTCTTGCCACACAGTTGATAAAGCGACGGGTTCTTTGCCTCTGTGGGGACCTGCATTATGAGCAAGTTGTTCGAAAAACCCTAAAGACAGTGATAGGAGAAGAAAGACTAGACTTTGAGACCAGGCCTCACCGGCATTTTTACAATATCCTCCTCTTTGAAATCATAGAGATGAAAATGGCAATAAAATGAAACCATAGTGACCAAAATAACAAAATTCAAACCACAGGGACGAAAATGACAAAAGTTGTCAAACCACAAGGACTAAATGACACTTAACTCTAATTTAATTGAGAGAATAATTTTTTTTAACTTCTAGTATTTACAAATAAGTCATTAGTTTTTCAGTTAACTATACAAATGAAATTATTTTAGATTTCATACTTTTTGATTATGATTCACGTAATTATATGCTTATTATAGTAACATTAATTTTTTTTTGTAAAAGTAACACGTAATATTTGTGACTCATACATAGCTACTATACACACTATTATTGACGTATATTCAGACCAACAAGCAGCTTACAACCTGTAAATTAATTTGATTAATTATATAAACAGATTAAATGGTCATGTTCACATGACTCAAATTTATTTTATTTGAGTTAATGTTAAAACTTTAAAATAAATAAATATACGGGTGATGTTTCAATTATAAAATTTAACCCACCATCCCTTTTATAAACCCACCATTATTGTATTTGTGGTGTGCGAACGGTAAAATCTCTAGCAATATGCTTCCTTATTTTTTTTTAAAAAAATAACTTTTATTTATTATTTGATTTTGTCTTTCCCAATAAACAAAAGCAGGCATATCATCAGAGATATCACATGTCAATCTTTCCAATGCAAACTGACTTAGATAAGGGATCGGCTGCGAGTAGCAGTAGGAAATTCAGAATGTTCTACCTAGCATGAGACAATGTTGGTGGTTTTATTTTTTTAATCTTTTTTTGTTATTTTTTAATTGCGTATGACTAATTTTTTTTTCTAAGCGGTTAACGAATATATTTTAAGCATTAGCATTGTCACAAGTTAAACCCACTGACAAAAGGTTACCCACACTTGCGAAACGCTAACAGTGTTAGTGACCTGACTCACTTAGTATCCAAGAGAAACCCACCGTCTGAAAACCTATTGTGACAAAACCTCTGACCCAGCTGAATGTTCCAAAGGACACTCGAACACATTACCCTCACATTGAAAAGTCATGAAATTACCTCCTCCCACACCAATCGATATTGCGTATGACTAATAGTTGCCTATTCAGATCTCAGTTTTATATATAAATTCTTAAGTGGAAAGTAGATGGTGGAAAGATATATATATATATATATATATATATATATATATATATATACCAAGCATTCACACATACATTCTCACTCTAAACTCTACAATCTTCTTTAATTCTCAAATATTTATTCTACGCTTGAGGTTGATCGTTTGAGACCCTCTTCTGCTATAAAGCTAATGGTGTTTTGTTATTAGCAGGTCGATAACATCATAGACAATCTCTCATATGTGATCCATCCAATTTCGTTGTACCAACAAGTGGCTCTAGCTCTCTTGAGATGCTTAAATATTGGCCCAACACAATCTAGTGGGATAACCTATATGACACCAACCTTGACATCCTTATTCGTTGATCAACCACGGTATATGTTATGTTGCCCATGAAAAAACTCACTTATGTCACACCTCATATTGTGGTGCCCCTGAGCCTATACTGCATAAATTACTATCAAAGTTGAATACTTCAAAATATTTTATTTCATAATCAAATTACATGGTTTTGCATTGGAAGTATGATTTCATAAATTACATAATTTTATGTGAAAAGCATTGTTTCATAACTTTTAAAAAGTTTGTATAAAACTTTCACCGATGCTTCTACTTCAACTTCAACAGCTATCGCTACTGTTAGGGTGCTACTTCATAAATTTTCTTAATTTTACAAATCAAAAATCATCATATATATATAACCCACTCTTAAAACATTAACCAAATAACTTTGCCAAAATAAAGCCAAATCTTGGATTTTTTTTTGAAAATCATTGTAATAAATATACAACACTTTCTTCTTATATAAGTTTGTGAAATTCATCACCGTTTATCATGTAACATCGTTGTAAGTTTTAGGTATAAAACAGTTACAGTGCTGTAAGCTAAAAACTTGCAACGATGTTACATCATAAACGATGATGAATTTTCGCAAACTCATAAAAGGAAAACGTCTTGTAAAATCAATGGATAAGATCAAGTGGTTTCCACTTTGTACAACTTTCTACACAAAACAAGTGTAAAATATAATTGAAAGTGCAAAAGTGGAACAATCATGTTTTCCATGTTACAATTAATTCCACTCATTTTTTAAAAATTAAATAACTTTTACATGGGTTATTATTTTTTAAAAAAAATTACACCATAAAATTGAGAATTTTATCATCTTTAATTTGAGTGTAGTATTCTTATAGTTTCTTTGTAATGACCCAAATCATGCAATAATGAAATAAACGATTTATGTTGCAAAACTATAATGTTTAGAAATATAATAGTAATAAAGATTGGTTATGACAAAAACCAAGCAAACTAACTAAGCTATGATAGTTAGTGTAGTCAAAATATGATAGAAACTTGAAGGACCAAACTTGCCAATTGATGAAACTTAAATACATGGGGGGTTAAATATGAAGTGGGGGGTCAAAGATGGTCAAAATCAATGTTGTTGGAGATGGAAGTCGACGTAGGAGAAGAGAGGAGGAAGAAAACCCTAGCCAAGTTCATCTTCTCTAATTTCTTCTTAATTCATGACAAGAAAATCATAATTGAAGCTAAATCCATCATCTTCCTTGCATTCTAATCATTGGGTAAGTAATTTCTTGTAATATGATGATTAGATGAAGTGGGTTTTATGTGGGTTTCTAGCTAAACTCGAAATTAGGGGTTGCTGTGTGTTAGAAACTATAAAACTAAGTATGTGAGCATGATTTAAACACTCAACAACACGATTTTGATATGTAGAATCATAGAAGTGTGATATGGGTGTTGGGAGGTTATATGGGTTTTGTTGAAAATCCATGTGAATATGATGATGGGCGAAAAAGGGTGTTTAAATTATGGTTTTGGATGTGATTGGGTAGTACTTTAACTATCTTTGATGAAAATGGAGATTTTAGTGATTTGAGAATCACAAGTGGGATTAATGAGTGTCTAAACATCAAATAGGAATAGTTGATTAAGTTATGCACACAAGGTGTTTGATGAAATGCTCCAAATTTGGGGTTTACATGAATGAAATGGCGATTTAGTGCATAACCATTACTATATACTAACTTATGATGAAAACAAGTCAAATAGGTAGAAGGAATGTACAAATGAGTTATGTTGATTGACTGTAGTTGTATGTGTGTAATGCAACTAGGTATTGGTGGTGAAAGTCAAGGAACAATTCAAAGGCTTGGGAGAAACAAGATGATTTTGGTGGCAATCCTACGAGCTAAGGTGACTAACCTACTCACTAATTATGCAATTATAAGTCATATTAGTGTTGTTATAGGGGTGTTTAAAGTTGACTAATTGGTGAATACTAGGTGTATGTAGCATAAACGCAATGTATGTAGAAAATGCATTGCTATGCTAGAATTTGATGAATTGGTTTCGATTTGGTGTTTGAAGATTTAATTGGGGCATATTGTGTACATGGGTGTATATATAATTGAATTGGTGTTCAACTTGGCAATGCATGAGGAATATGTGTTGTTAGGTTAGTATATGTATGTAATACCACATATAGTGGCAATTGGAGTGTTTGACTTAGTTGTTGGTCAAATTGTGATTAAATTGGAGTATATTAGTGTGTAGATATATGAATTTGGGGTTTGGTGTATAGTTGACTATATGTGTTGAAATGTATGTTGACTTGGTGTTGGTCAACAATATGCAATTACAGGGAATATGCATGTTGGGTGTTAGTGCATGACTTAATGGTGTTTGGTGACCAATTGGTGCATATTTGGTGTGTGTGTGTGTGTGTGTTTAGGGGTTATGGTGATCAATTGGTGTATAATTGATGTATGTATAAAATTGGGTGTTTGGTGATTAATTATGTGAATTGGTGTTTGTATATTGGGTGTGTGACAATAACAAGAAATAGGTGTTATATTTGCTTAGTTATTGTAATGGAGTTAGTTTAAAAAGTGGTGTGGTGAAATAAGAATGATTCACAAGGGGTGTGAACTTCTTATTAGAAGTTTGACTGAAAATAGTCAAACAATTCGAATTGGTGTTTGTGTGTTGTTGTTTGTCAATAACGTGCAATAGGTGTTACATTTGCTTAGTTATTGTAAATTTGTATGTTTACCATTGGTGAGGAGAAATGAGAATGATTCACAAGTGATGTAAACTTCATATTTGAAGTTTGACTAAGATGGGTCAAACAATGCACAAGTGGTGGGAATTTGGAGATGGGTTGATTCACAAGTGGTGTGAACTTCCCATGGTGAATTTTATGGTGTTTAGGTAAATCACAAGTGGTGTGATTACCTACCTTGAAAATCCTTGGTGAAAAAGGATGTTTCTAGGAAATGGTGTGAAATTTGACTTTTACTTGGTGATTTTATGTTCTAACATTTTATTGGTGTTTTGAAGTGTTATGAATATGATTTTCATGTGTTGAGTTTATTGTGGTGGTTGTACAATTTGAAATCCTTGGTGATAAGGAATGAGGGAAGAGAACAAGGAAGATATATGTATGTGGTAGCAGTTTCGACATGGTCATGTTCCCTGGAACACGTCCATGTCATATCTGCACATCAGAATCTGGAAACCTTCTGACATGGCCCTGTTCCCTCGGAACACGGCCGTGTTGCATCTGTATCTCTAAAAATGTCATAAATTGACATATTTCAGCTTTGACTCGCATTCCATTGGTAAATCCAATTGGTTTGGGCATGGAAGGGAGACTTAAGGTGTTTGGGTGAAAACGACCCGTTAGTAAATCGCTTTGCGGTCGGGTCGAATAATATTACCAATTTAACTTTGGGGGATTTTGGTATTGTATCCATATGGTGTTATGGAATACACTTGGGGAAATTGCGGGGTGATCTTACTTAGTTCTAAAGAACTAATGGTGATTCACATGTTGTGATTATGGGGTGATCTCACTTAGTTCTCGTGAACTAACACTTGATTGTTTGGTGTGTCTTCAGGTTTTAAATAGATACGAATTGGAGACACGAGCTGGATATTGGAAGAAATGGATCAAACCATCATTTGTAAACATATGGTTTGGTGTAAATTACATATGGGGTTTGTATATAATGTTTTTATATGTTGTGAAAATATTAAATCATATGTTTTTGAAATTTGTAAGTGGTTAATATGTTTTGTAAACCAAACATAAATGTAGATTTTTCTGGGACCTAACTTGAAGGGTGATTTTAAAACACGTGTCACACGTGGCACGCGTGGTTGAACTTTGGGGGTTACATTCTTCTTAATTTTTTTTACGTGCTCATTAAATGATGGTCAGTGATATTCATATAACGTGGCCTGTGATTATTAGTCCGTGATTATACTTTTGGTCATTGATTATTTGTGTTAAATTATGGTATGTGATTGTTATATAATACGATCTATAATTATTGGTTCGTTATTATGCAATGTTCCTTGATTATGGGTGTAAAATGTTAGTCTGTATTTTATGAAGCATGGTCTGCAACTTTATATGGATAATAATGCCTCTTACCTAGATGACACATGGCACGTTCTTATGGCTTCCTACGCTTAGCACGTTAATATTCATTTGTACGCTAACCATCCCCTACGTGTGTGTGTGTGTGTAGGAATGTTCATAAAAAAACTTCTCATTTTGGAGAAAACAAGAAAACTCATACTTATCAATAATTTTTTTTTAAAAAAAAAAATTCTATGTTTTTATAATAAGGTTAAAAAATTTATAATGAAAAATAATGTTTTAATAAAAATATGTAAATTACATATATCTAACTAGTATGTGTAACATACACGTTACATTTATGTAGTAACATGAAATACATATTTTTTGTAATTTTTTTTCTTTTTTGTACATTTATTACCTTATTTTGATAGGAAATACTAAGTAAAAATGAAAAAAAAATTGGTAATGATTGTGATTAATTTATTAATTTTATACAAAATGATGGTTTTCTTAGAAGTCATCCACTCTGTATATATACATATAGACACACACATACATAAATATATACATATACACATATATATGTCTATATATATCCGTGTATGCATGCATACATACATACATACATACATACATACATACATACATACATACATACATACATACGTCTGTATGTATGTATGTTGTATGTATGTACGTACGTACATACGTACGTGTATGTATGTGTGTGTTTATATATAAATCCACTATTATTGTACTAACTTAAATAAGTCCGTCAAGATCAATCCAAAACTTAGATTTCTTTTTCAAACATCATTGTAACACATGTAGAACACTTTATTCTTTTATGTGTGTGTGTAAATTCATCAATATTTAAAATTTAACATCATTGTAATTTTTAAGACTAAAGACTTACGTTATTGTAAATCAAAAACTTACAACAATATAACTCTTAAACGGTGATGAACTTACACATACTCATAAATGAAAAAGAAAAGGTTATGCATGTGTTATAATGATGTTATAAGAAATCAAATATCTGGATTGATCTGGGTAGATTTATTTGGGTTAGAACAAGAAAATGGGTTATGAAATATTCCAAGCCTTACACACACACACACACATATATGTATATACACACACACAATTGTGAACAAATAATAACCATTTTTTAAAGCATTCACCTAGATAACTTTGCCATGATAAAGCCAAATCTTAGAATTTTTTAGAACATCATTGTAAGACATCTATGACACTTTCTTCTTTAATGAGTTTGCGAAAATTCATCACCGTTTAAAGTGTAACATCGTTGTAAGTTTTAGGCATAAAACATATACAATGTTGTAAGTAAAAAACTTAAAATGATGTTATGTCTTAACGATGATAAGTTTTTGCAAACTCATAACAGAAGAAAGTGTTATATATGTCTTACAATGATGTTCAAAAAAAAAATTCAAGATTTGGTTTTATCTTGACAAAATTATCTGGGTTAATGTTTTAAAAGGGGTTGTTATTTAAACATTACCCTATATATACCCTACTAGGTTAGAAACCCGTGTATTACACGGATTGAATCATTAAAAAGTGCAATTGACAATTCGCTTATATAAGTATGTTACCAAATGAGCTGGTGTGGTTTTTTAAATGCAACCAGGTGATCAAATTACCAAATTTGCTCATTTTGAAAAAGTATAATTACCATGTAGGGACATTATTAAGTATAAAAGCCAAAACAAATCACAAACATAAGTATATCTTTCTTTTGTAACAGTACCCTAATAAATATGTTATAGACTTATAAGGTATATGCATATGTAATATGCAGGTATGTTTGACAAGCATCTGTTTGAATATATTTTTTGCATAATAATTCAAACTATAAAGATTTGGATGAGTATGCAGGACAGGTATTGTGTTCGAAGTATGTAGGAAATTGATGATGATGTAAGGAAGATATTTTTCTATGAGTTCTAAATAGAACAAATTTAGTTGACATCATCATAATTGAGTAAATTTGTAGAGTACTTTAGTGAGATTTTGATGAGTAAATGATGTAGAGTTTATTTAAGTCGACAAACAAAAATCTTAATTCCGGCCAGTTGTATTTTACCCATTTTTATGCCACCTTTTTTGTGTGTTTCATATGAGATTTTGATAATGAATTTACTCTCAAATGAAGTGTGGGAATCCATAACTGATGAACACACCATGGATACATCCCCTACTAATGGTTACCATCCCTAAATGAACTGCTTTGCAGAAATGTAGCTTTGTTTATGGTAAAAAGATGCAATTTTTTTCCTAAATCAATATAAGAAATATTTAATGAAATTCAATTTATTAAATCAGTTATGAAGTACGTACTTATAGATATTGGTGAACAAAAAAACCGGTTAACCGAACCGGACCGGTTATTGGACCGGTTAGAAACTGGTTTTTGAACCGGTTTTTCCTACCAGTTTGGACCAATTGCAAGAACCGACAGTTTTGAACCGGTTGGTAGTTTTTTAGAGGAAACCGGTTTTTTTTGACCGGTAAGAAACCGGTTAACCGGTTTGAGTATTCAAAAAACTAGCCGTTATAGCCGTTGGAGAAAAAAACTAGCCGTTGGGACCCGTTTAACCGGTTAACCGGTCGAGGCAAAAAAAACTAGCCGTTTTTGTTACCGTTTCTAGCCATTTTAAACATTTTTTTGGACCATTTTGCCCCTAAACGTTAGTATAAATAGATGGGGATTGTTTTAGTTTGATCACACAACATCTTACAACTTATCTTCTTCTTAAACGCTCGAAAACGATCAAAAACGCTCACAAAACGATCCCCTACTTCTTTCGATTCAATCTCGATTCAATCTCTTCTTCTATTACGTTCGTAAATCTTAATTCAATCTCTATTTCTTCCATGGCAAGCTCACGAAGTGCTCATAGTTCCGTTGGTGTTGGTGCATCCACTTTAAACAAACCAACCGTTGTTAGAATAAAAACTACAACGAGGAACAAAGAGCTATTTCAACATTTCGACTTATGCGAAATGTCAAACGGTGTCGATAAGGCACGGTGCAAAGGTTGCGATACTTTTCTTAAACCGGAATCTAATTCTACTTTAAGAAGTCATTTGACGAAGCATTGTGTTGTTGTCAAAAATAATCCCGCAAACGATCAAGCACAAATGTCTCAAGAGTGCGGGGTTTGGAATTTCGATCCCGACATGGTTCGTGAGATGATGGGGAACTTGGTGATTCAAGAAAGTTTGCCATTCAATCATTTTGACAACCAACGCTTGACGAAGATGATTCAAAAGGCGCTACAACCACGATATCATCAAGTAAGTCGAACTACTATTAAACGTGATTGTTTGAAACATTGGCGTCAAGCCAAACAAGAATTAATTTTAGGTTTTCAAAACTTAAAAACCGGTGTTAACAACAACGGACGTTTGGTCGGCACCTCACGGTTTGCCCGAATCGTACCTTTGCGTTACCGCGCATTGGATTGATCCCGATTCATGGCAAATGATGAAACGTACGATTGCGTTCGAAATGTTTACGTATCCTCACACGGAGGATAATTTGTTTTACATGTTAGATGGAATAATACAAACATTCCATTTACAAGATAAAATACTTTCCATAAGTTTTGACAACGCTTCAAATAATTCAACTACTGTTCAAAAATTAAAACTTAAATATAAACCGATATGTAACGGTGCTTTTTTTCATACAAGATGCGTTGCTCACATTATTAACTTGGTTGTGAGTGATGCTCTTGCGGTTCCGGGAATAAATATGTTAAAAGAAAAATTTAAACAAATGTTAAAGGATGTTTTTATGAAAAGCCGTAGAAGATATATATGGAATATCAAAAATTATGTGAGGATACAAACTCCCTCTTTTTAGGTCCGTCTTAGGACGTACCAACAAGATGGAATTCGACTTGGCATTTGTTTAACAACGCCTTACGACAAAGGGAAACCTTGGAGTATTTCATAACAATTTAGTGTAAGAAAGTAAGGCTAAAAAATTTAATAGCCGATGTTGGGACGCCATAGGAGAATTTAATAGTTTATTTGGAGTTTTTAAAAATGCAACAACAATTTTATCGGGAGTTTATTATCCCACATCTTGTTTGGTTTTTCAACAATTATTTATAATGACAAGAAAAATTAACAATTTTCCATCGACGGGTGAAAATAATGAGATATATACGGGAATGTTACTTCCAATGAAAACAAAACTATTGAAATACTTTCAAGAAATGCCGGCCGTATTTACTTGTGCGACGGCATTAAACCCATGTTTCAATGGTGCCAGCGTTGAAACATTAATTGATGAAATAGTTGGTGCTTTGGGTTTGGATTTGGAAGACCCAAACTTTGCAACAAACACTAAAAATAACTTTAACATATTTTTTCAAAATATGTTTGATCATTATTTACAAAAATATGATGAAACATCTAAAATACAACAAACAATGTATGCGGCTTCTAGTTCGAGTAGAAGCCAAGATGTTAGCTTTGATTTATTTAACACCTTAAGACAAAATGTAACTAAACGAACCCGAGGTACTAGCGCAAGTAGCGATCTAGGAAGGTACCTAGGGACAGATTGGATTTCCGGTCTTAAGCCCGAAGAATTTCAAAACTTTGATATTTTGGCCTGATGGAAATAAAAGGAAACCCAATTTCCGATTCTATCTGCCATGGCCCGTGATTTACTAAGCGTCCAAGCTTCTACGGTAGCTTCGGAGTCTGCTTTTTCTTTTAGTGGCAGGGTTTTATCGATACGATGGACGGCGCTTACTCCTCCATTATTGGAGATGTGCATTTGCTTGAAAGACCATTTGGACGCAATGGAACGTGTACAAGACCACACACTACTTGAAGGCGAGCTTGACATAGAAGAGACAATACACGATGTTGAAGTTGAGGAAGGAATTACTTTCCCACTTTCCGACGAAGAAAACAAGCAATGGATGAATGGATGCAGACCAATAGTCCGGAACTACAATCCGAAGCACTAAGCGAAGACTAATTTCTATTTTCGCTTTTGTATTTAATTTTCTAACTTTAAAGCTTGTGTAATTAATTTATTTTAATGAAATATGCTATTTGAAATCCTTACTTAATAAAGTTCATTTAATTTTATTTAATCAAAACCTTAAACTCATAATTACTAAACCCTAATAAAACCTTAAACTAATCAAACTAATATTAATCTAGGGTGTTGTTATTCTCACACCCACATTTTTTAAAAATACACCCCTGAGACGGCCCGTACTGGCCAGTACCGCCCGTCTCAGGCCTCGGTCAAACATTCGCTCCTGACAACCTGTGCCAATGATTGGGAACAAGACGGACTGTACTGGCCAGGACGACCCGTCTCATTCATCGTACAGACATTCCTTGCAACCTTAGTACAATGATTTGACAGCCAGTACGGCCCGTCTTGCTTTTTCAATTTTGACAAAAGGACATTGATTTGACCCAGTACGGGCCGTATTGAACATTTTCAAATTTGTATATAAGCATGAATCGTTTCAAACGAACGCGTAACTTTCGAATTCAAATATATTTCAAGATAATTCATATCTATAACGATGTCGTTTTGGGATGGGAGTTTTTTCAACTATTCCGTGCCAGATTTGAACGAAGAGCCTCCTGTCGAGTATTCATACGGCACGATAGATCTGAATGCTGAACCTAACGCTGATGTCGGTTTTGACAGTCAAGCATCGTATGGGTTCGTGTATAACGACAGTAAACAAAGTAACATGGAGGAGGGCTATGAAAAAAAGCCGGGGGCTTCAAACGTTAACCGGGAAACCAAAGAGGTAACTTAAATGAAACATAAATGTTAATGATTGTATACTATCGCTATCCATTTAAGGTATTTATTATTGTTTTTATATGTCAGGAGTTTATGTCTGAGGAAGTGCTGGTAGGGTGGGTGAAAAGTAGAGCAGTAGACAATGGTTACATTGTAGTCAAAAGAAGAACGAAGAAATCAAAGACAACAGGCAGTGTAATCAAAGTCTGGCTCATGTGTGACCGTGGTGGCGAGCACAATAGCATCGCAATCCTTAGACGGTCTAGTAGCAAGAAAATCGGTTGTCCGTTTCAACTCATAGGGTTATACAACGAAGTTCGTGAATCCTGGAAATTACATGTGATTAACGACAATCACAATCACGAACCTGCTCAGAATCTAGAGGGCCATCCATATGTTAGAAGATTCACTCAAGAGGAAGAAGATCTGGTTGAGAATCTGACCGAGCGACACATAGATCCTCGTAACATACTTTTGACCATAAAGAAACATAACCCTGCAAATGTATCTGTCCCTAGGGATGTATACAATTTTCAGCAGAAGATAAAAAACAAGAAGAAATTCGGTGATACTTCGATGCAGGTCTAGGAAAACGTGCTTCACAGTCAGTGGTACGTTTACTATACTCAGGAGGATCCTGAAACAAACGTCGTGGAAGACATTTTCTTCTGTCATCCAAAATCGTATTGCTGGTGGCGTGCATTTCCGCACGTACTGATGATGGACACGACGTATAAAACGAACCAGTTTAGGCTTCCATTTATTCAAATTGTTGGCATGACTTCCACACACCAGACGTTTAGTATTGCTCACGCGTTCGTAAATAAAGAGCGTGAGGAGAACTACGTGTGGGTCTTGGAAATGGCTAAGAGTATGTTGAATAAATGTATGGAGACACGTGTGATCATAAGAGATCGAGACCTTGCTGTTATGAATGCGCGCCGTAAAGTGTTTTCAGAAGCTGCAAAATATCTCTGCAGATGGCACATAGACGAAAATATTGCCAAACACTGCAAGGCAAGCTTTTCGGACGCAGACTGGAAGAAATTCAAAGGTTGATGGGCGAATTTGTGTAACTCTCTGACAACAGAGTTATACGACTACAACTACAACCGTCTGTACGAAAGACTTATCAAAGACGACAAAAAAAGTAAGCATCATATACCATCATTATTATCATCATATCATCATTGGTTTTTTGTTTCATTTCAGGGGTTCTGGAGTATCTGACGCACACCTGGTTAAACAGTTACAGAGATATGTTTGTAACAGCATGGACCAATAGAATGCGCAACTTTGGTCAACGTACAACAAACCGGGTGGAAAGTCAGCACTCGAACCTAAAACGTTTCCTCAGATCACCAAACAGCACGCTTGTAGGTTTCGTAAATGAAATCATGCAAGCACAGGAGGTAAAAATGAAACACGATTTTGAAACGAGCTTGATTAAAACTATGGGTCATCATAAACTACCAATATTTGATAACCTTCGAGGAAAGGTGTCCCATAAAGCTCTTGATTTGTTGGTCGAGGAAAAAGACAAAATAAGAATCATGCGTGACAAAAATATGACGTGTGGCCACCAGCTTTGGAAGATTTGTGGGTTGCCGTGCGCTTGTAATATATCAAAATATTACAACACAGGTTCGTAATATTAAATGTAAATCTTAGATGTTTCACACGTAGTTACTTTTATATTAATTCTAATTATAAATTATGCAGATAAAAAGATACCGCTCTCAGATATAGATATTTTTTGGACAAAACTTAATGCAGCTAACCCAACACTGTTAGAAGAAGAAGAAGAAGAAATAGATGTTATAGGACAAATGGGTTTGAATACAGAAGAAATAAATTCCAAACCTCCTAAAATAAAAAAGAGTCTAATAAAGAAGGTCTTGGCGCAGGTATTTCCAAATAAAAGCGACAAAAAGACACCTTCAGTTCAAAAAAATACACGTGGTCGTCCAACGTTAAAGGCACAGAAACAAAAAGAGCAAGACGTTAAAGATAAGAAAGTACATTTGAACCTTCAAGGCATAGTTCGTTTACAGCTGTGACCGAGAAAAGTCAGAAACCCATATTTCGGCGCAGTCGTTCCACATCGATATCAAAAGCAATGCCGCCATCGGACTCGCTAAGTCAAAACGAATTCCGTTTTCCACGTAACATGAAGCCAGAAGGATTAAACAATGTTTATCGCTTCGGTCATCACATCCTTCCTCTGCTTCAACCTTACGTGATAAACATACAAGATGTCGAGCCAGATGGTAACTGTGGTTTTCGTTCTGTAGCCGTGGGTTTAGGATTCGATGAAAGTCACTGGGCATTTATTCGACAACAACTCTTGCACAAATTGGATTTCAACGCAGATCTGTACAGATATGTGTTTAACTCCTACGACCCAGGATCTTATGATGTACTATGCAACACAATAAACTGGCAACAGATTGCACCTGCTCCTGCCGAACATTGGATGTTTATTACTCACACAGGTTTAGTAATTGCTCAAAGATTTGGCATCATCGTTCACCTTTTCAGCAGTCGAGGTCCTCAAACCATTTTTCCTTTGTGGACATCTGCTAATAGTTTGCCGCGACATAACGTCGTATCAGTAGTTCATCTTGGCGTCCATTACGTTAATGTTACCTTACAAGGATGTTATCCAATGCCAACGGTAAATCCTATCTGGAAAAGTTACCGAAATGATGCCGCATCCGACTGGGAGTTCGTATATTATGACAGGCTGCAAAAATACCAAAAATTCATAGATGAAAATAAGTTAGTCGACTACATAGACGTTTAAATGTAATAAACAAATTCTAATGAAATGTAATAAAAGTGAATTTTTTTTTGAATTTAACAAAAAAAAATTAAGAACAGTACGGCCCATACTGTTCTAGATTAAATTCAAATTTCAGATTCATTTTTTATTTTTTCACACACATACACTCACATTTTCCTCTCGTCTTGGTCTATACACCCCGTCTTGGTTCTTCAAACTTTCGATACCAGGTATGTATTTTCGTCCGTAGATCATGAATATTTGTTTGGATTAGGTTTTTGATCGAAATAGGACCTGTTTCGTGCGTTTTTAAGTTTTCGAAATATGAACAAGACGGGCCGTCTTGGCCTGTACGGCCCGTCTTGTTCATTCAAAAATTGAATCAGTAACGAACAAGACGGCCCGTCTTGACCAGTACGGCCCGTCTTGTTCACCAAATGAAGAAGGTGACCTTTGGCCTGGTATGGCCAAGACGGGCCATCTTGAACAAGACGGGCCGTCTTGACCAACACGGGCCGCCTTGACCAACACGGGCCGTCTTGGTCAGACGGCCTAGTTTTGCCCTGGTATGGTCAAGACGGGCCGTCTGCCCGTCTTGACAAAGACGAGCCGGCTTGGTCAGACGGCCTAGTTTTGCCCTGGTATGGCCTAGACGGGCCGTCTTGGTCAGACGGCCTAGTGTTGCCCTGGTATGGCCAACACGGGCCGTCTTGACCAAGACGGGCCGTCTTGGTCAGAGACGGCCTGGTTTTGCTTGAGACGGGCACACTGGGTACGGGCCGTCCTGGCCTGTACGGGCCGTCTTAGACAGAATTTTTTTTAACGTTCGGTCGTTTTTCGTTTTTCTGCTTATACTTTTCTTTAGCAGAGATGGATGCCGACATTCCACACCAGGAGGACGCCGCCATGCCACAGCAGCAGGGGCCGCCGTTAGATCCCGAGTCGCTCGTGCTATCGCAGCACGCGTGGCTCCAGTTCGAGGAGCAGTCAGCGACGTGGATGAGGTGCCGTCGGATACTTCGGCTGATGCCGGGGAGGCGGTTCGTGCGAGAGCCATCCTCGGCGAGGACACGCCGTGGACTCGCTTGTTCGATCTCGCGGACCTGCCCACCTACCGGTCGATCACTGTGGAGTTTCTATCCACATCTAGATACCGAGCTCACCAGGCATCAGTTCGGGAGGAGGATGACGCGGAGCTTCCTCCAGATATCGAGTTCTCCTTATGCGGCCAGCACTTCGAGATGTCGATCGAGCGGTTCGCCGTGTACTTAGGCATCTATTACGAGCCAGAGACCGTTCGTGACGACTTCGCACAGGGGTTGACGCTGGGGGAGGAGGGGGTTATGAGGGCCTGGTGGTCCCAGATATCAGATACGCCCTTCACCGGCCCCCGGGTACGGGCCACGATGATCAGAGATCCACTGATCCGTTACATCCACCGCTGCATCGTGACGACCATCTCAGGTCGCGGTCAAAGCCAGGAGTGGGTGACGACGACAGATCTGTTTTATCTGCACTCACTCATTGCTGGTAGGCCGTGCAACCTGGCACGGTGTTTTGCGTTGTACTACGCCTCCTTCTACCCCCGACAGGAGCGCGGTACATTGTGGGGTGGCGCCTTTGTCACCCACATCGCCCGCAGCAGAGGCATGGTTGACATGCTTGAGGATCTTCCGGCGATCGAGCCTCGTAAGCTCGATCGGCGGACGGTCATCAGCATGAAACGTGTCGCCGACATCCCGGGTCTGGGATTGCTGTTTATTGGGCAGGACGGCCGCCCGTTTCAGCCGGCCCAGGTCATTGTATTGCCAGACCAGCAGCAGCAGGACGATGGCCCGATGCCGGGGCCCGAGCCGATTCGAGAGGAGCTGGTTCAGTCACCGCCGCGCGAGGAGGAGCCTCCGCAGCATCCACCGCACGTTTACCGTGCAGTGCGCCTGACCGAGCCACTCGAGGCGTTGTTGCACCAGATTGCCGCCCGGTGCGACGAGACGGCTCAGCGGATGGCACGCATCGAGCGACGGCTCGATCGTTACGAGGATTTGGTCCAGTGGACAGTCGCGTCAGAGCATGCGCGACGGGGCGGGACACAGCTTCCACTGTTCCCGGAGACACGCGTCTACGAAGACGACGGATCGGACGCTGGACCATCCGGATCGTAGTTCTTTTGTATTTTTGTATTTTGTTTCCTTGTATATAAAACCGTACAGTGTGTATATATGTATGTTTCTTTCTGCATTTGTATTGTTTCTGTTTGTGTTGTTTAATATTTGCGCGAAAAACTTTATATCGTTTAAATTATTTTAATTAACGTAAACAAACTAATTAGAAAATGAAATATTTAGTTAAAACGACATTATGACGTTTAATTAACGTAATAGCCGTATACATGTTCACAAGTAGATGTTTTGACATACATTTGAAGTTATCCAGGTGAAGTGAAAAATCTCACTATGAGTGTTTTTCAAACACAGAGTAACCAGAACTACGGCTGGAAATTTGATGAATGTTATGTTAGAATCCCGATATGTTAACGGAATCGTTTCAACTACCAGAATGAAGGATAGGCGGATATTTTATGTATGCGTTTCGAAAATAGACTCACAATAGAATTTGCCAGAATTCATGCGTACCTGTAAATTCACGATTACGTTGCGCACCATGATCGTCAATTTACCTTACATAAGGATTCTAGTTCCTCCTACCTTGAGCTATTTGGTTTTTGTGGAATTTTGAATTTATTCAGGACATCAAGATTCAGACAATAGTCACATGATGTATAATTGGATAGCCTATCGAAGAAATAATTAAGGATAGTTACTCGAGTTAAATGCTACTATAGGGTCTAGTGTAGATCCTTCAAGAATAGCTATTCGGCTTGAGTGTGTTTTTCTTATGTAGCCTGATGTCGAGACACTCATTATGTGGGTGTTAGTGTAGATGTTTGGAGTTGACCAACTTGCAGTCGATGTATCTCTCAAAAGTTCCCAAGTTGATAGTTGACTCACAATAAAGGTCACCAGTGTTTTCATATAATGTGATTTGCATTTACGTATGCACCGGTAACGGAAATCTTTCCCGCACGATTACTCTAGTTCTTCTTAACTCGAGTGATAGTGTCTGTTTGGTGGTACTTCAAGCATGACAAGAAGTTGGGTTTGAATTCTCATCTTACAGTTAATGAGTTCATAAAGTGATCCTTGTAAACCTTACATGTGGAAGTACAAAGAGCTACAAGAATGTTGTCGAGGAGTTAGAAAGAAAATTTAAGTTTTCTTATCAAGGCTGAAACCACAACCTTATTAACCGCTGTCAGTGTTTTAACGAGTGATGGGTCATTTGTCAAAATTAGAAGTTTAGTGGAACTAGTAGATATAGTCCCGAACTAAGGAATGGTTTTGTTTGAGTCATTGGGTTTATTTCATCCGCTGACTCGTTGAGTGAACAATAGGGCCTATTTCATCCCCTGACTTGTTCGAGTGAGCCATAGGATCTATTTCCTCCTTTGACTTGTTTTATTGATCCATAGTGCATATTTCATCCCTTGACTAGTTTTAGTGAGTCACAAAGCCTATTTCATCCCTTGACTAGTTTTAGTGAGTCACAGAGCCTATTTCATCCCTTGACTTGTTTTAGTGAGTCAGAGAGCCTATTTCATCTCTCTAATAATCTATACAGCTGCCTCTCACATGTTGTGAATCCCCCGATTCGTACGTGCAACAAAAGCTGCAAATGCTCTGGTGGGTATCTTAGAGTAGATAATGTCCAACTGCTAATGACAGTGCCAGGAGTAGGTGGCGGAAGTACTCGCTCCTCACGCACTCAGCTGCGAATGAGATCAGGGATCCACTGCCAATACTGGTCGTTCTCCCTCGGTCATGTGTGTATCTCCTCATCGTAGTGAATCGTGTCATCCATTGGCTTAAGCCGCCTCTTCTGAGATGCTGGTGATGATACAAATTGATGTTCCTTGTCACTAGTAGGTGTGGATGGTGATGCCATGTCTATTACATGATACCATATAAAATTGCTATGCAACTATCGTGTAAACAAGTGTGTCTAATGTCTAACAGTTATAGTCTAGTCTACCAATGCAATCCTAGTTCGCTATAACCAATGTCTCTGATACCAATCTGTCACACCCCTAATTTCAACTTACAGAATCATACCGTTTGGGACGTGACAAACCAGGATCTCAGATCATTAGACATAACGAAGACCTCTATATGATTTTCATACATCCTTTGGTCTTAATTTGTAAAATCAAAGTTTAACATTTGCGGAAGCGTTTGAAAACTAATAATAGAAAGTAACTATTGCATAACCATAAATACAATATTCAATGTTGTAAACCAACAACTAAAGTAAACTGTATGCATGAGACTCAACGTCCTAGTCCCTGCTTGTCCTTGCTTGTGCCTTAGTGTCCTGAGAAAACATGTAATCAAGTCAACACAAAGGTTGGTGCATACACAGGTTTGTATGAATAATCACAAATATTTGAACCAAATGTTTGAACAAGCTGTTTGTAGATCACATAATCACACGTTGCATAGTCATGATAGCTAGTCATTGTACTATTTACATAAGTGGTCGACACCGAAGCTGACTGTAGCATAATGTTGCATGTTTTGCCTTTTCCCTATTGTCTAGCATAAACAATAGTAATGTGTGTTTGGTCAGTTAAACACTTGCGTAGATCCCATCTACCAAGTGAGGTTTGTCAAACCCAATAGATCTATTTCCAACTACCACGCTTTGCACTACGGCAAACTAAACGGTTCGAAATGTAAGGCTTTGTAATGCTATATTTGCACTTAATGTAAACAGCTAACTCATGCAAGTGATATGTATCTAAAAGTGTTTGTTGCACATGTTTTCTCCCCCAAAACAGTTAAAATAAGAAAGAGGCCGTGTACGCAACTTTGATAGCAAACAGAATGATCACGTGTTTGTAATTTCGCGTAGATAATCTTCTACGAATAATCTGTATAATTTACGATAACGTTTCGTTATTCGAAATGTCATTTCATGTTTGAAATCGCATACGTGTCAACACACGTATGTTGGATTGTTAGGAATGTTCATATGAAGGTACTTGTGATTTTAAATTCGTTTATTTAAATCGTGTTCGTACACGCGACTTCGTTTAAACATACGTAAATACGCATGATTGTGTTCTTGTTAAAAAATGCTAATTTTTATTGTTTCAAATAGTTCGTAATTCAATTTCGGTTCCAACGGAACTTGAATGGATTAAATCGGAGTTAAAATGAATAAAATATGATCAAAACACCAAAAATGGTGACTTTGTGCAAAACCGAAGGCCCCCGAATTCGAACCCGCGACCTCCCAGGTCCCCGCGCATGCATACTACCAGTCTAGCTAGCTAGACTTTTGTAGTAGAGAACTCAGATTAGTTGTTTTAACCTACACCAAACCGGTTTCCCCTTTGTTAACCCTAGCCGAACCCAACACCACCAATTGGGCCTCGATTCGAACCAATTCGATCTTCAATCCATAGGGTTTTTGTTCCATGAATCTAACCGATTACATGTGTGTGTTTAATTGATTAATATCAGCAAAAACATATGGTTTTTATACCCGGACCGAACTCGAACCTAAGTCCCAATTTCTCAATTCAAGTTTGTTAAATTCGATATTCTAAAGCTGTAAATCCATGGGGTTCTCTTTGAACAATGATTTTCGAACCCTTCTGTATAATCCAATTTGATTGTTATACTCGCTTATATCAAAAACCCCCCATTCGTTTTATCTCATGAACCATAGAAATCAAAATCACAAAATCCGTACTTCTTTGATGAAATTGACATAGGGTTATCATTAAACATTGCATTCTGAAACTGTCTGTGATGTTTAATTTGATTATTCAATTCATTTGATTCGAAACCCCCAAAACGACTAGTATGATAAACCCTAGATTTTAAACTTGTTTAATTCTCAACTGTTATATGAAATTGATATGGGCTTTTCATTAAAGGAATGGTTCCGAATCTGTCTGTGTATATTAATTTGATCATCAAATCCATTTGAATTAAAACCCCCAAATCGTTTTCTAAGATGAACCCTAGAATTAGATCTTTATCAAACCGATGTTATTTCACAAAATTAGGTTAAGGCTATGCTTAATCGGTATGTTTAGGTTGTGTAGGAACGAATTCTTACCTGTTTTGATGTAGAATCGATCGGGTTCGACTAAAGCTTGTCTTTCGGCCACCCTTTGAATCAAATGAACGATATTAGGCTCCTGGAATTGAATTGTTGTATGAGGAACTCTCTAATAATGCCGATTGAAAGTTTTTAGTGTCCAATTGTGTGACTTTTTGTCGAATTGTATGAGTTCTATAGGTTCCAATTGACGGTTTCGTATTGAATGGGTTTTAATTGGTTTAATTCGGCCATTAATGGTTAATTAACTTATAATAATCGCTAGGAATCATCAATATGGGTTTTTATGATTGATTAATTCGATTAATGATGATGAATTACTATTAATTTCGAATTTCCTATTTAATTTGCAACGAATTTTGACCTCAAAAGTCAAAATTGATCATTTCTAGCAACTACTAGTTAGATTCTCATAGTTTAAATGTTTTTAAACTTGTTTGGTTCAATTCTAATCTTTCTTGTTTGATATTGTTTGATGTTGTATCGTTTCTATTAGTTTTTCATTAACGGGGTTAACGGAGTTAATCCGGAAATGTCGGATTGTCACATCATCCCCTTGTTGAAGGAAATTTTCGTCCCGAAAATTTGTTAAATGTTAGAAGTAGTTAGTACACTACTTGTGAATTCAGAGTGTGCGTGTTAGTGCGATACTTGATCATTCTGTATACTTGTGTGTACTCACACACAAAGTTCAATGTTTACAACACCACACCTAAGTGTGGTCGTTCTATGTTCAATGCTTGGCAACATCACCCCTACGTGTGATGGTTCCATGTACTGTTTGTATGCACCCAGTTAGTGCACCTAACTGTGATTGTTCATGTTTGATCATAATGTACTATGTAACCTCACACATAGCAAATGTTTGTAATTGTTTGTGCTATGTAACCTCGTACATAGTAAAATGTATGTAACTAATAATGTTTGTACTACAATGTAATGTAACACATTAAATGTAGCACATAAAATGTACTGTAGCACCTTGATTATAACTAATCATGCTTGTAAGTGTTTGAATCTACAATGTTTGTGTTTAGCAAATAATGTTTGTGTTCAGCTCATGCAATAAATCAATTGCATAAAATGTTCTTACCGTTTGAAATCTGAAGTGTTGGAGTGTGAAACATCACGTCATCCCCTTGTTGAAGGAAATTTCGTCCCGAAATTTAACGTGTCTTTGTAGTGTTTGCAGTTGTTGTTTTGAATAGATGAAGATACTTCTTCATCATTTGATCTTCCCTTTCCCATGTGAATTCAGGTCCACGTCTTGAATTCCACCGGACCTTGACTATTGGAATTTTGCTGTGTTTGAGCTGTTTGACCTCTCGGTCCATGATTTCAGCTGGTTCTTCAATGAACCGTAACTGTTCATCCACTTGTATTTCCTCAAGTGGCACAACCAATGTCTCATCAGAAAGACATTTCTTTAAATTCGAACGTGAAACACATCATGAACTCCGCTGAGTTCATCCGGTAGTTGTAGTTGATACGCAACCGGAGCAATCCTTTTCAGGATCTCAAAAGGTCCTACGTAACGTGGGCTAAGCTTTCCGCGCTTACTGAATCGTATCACACCTTTCCAAGGTGATACCTTTAGAAGAACTCGGTCTCCCACTTGAAATTCCAATGGCTTTCGACGTTTGTCAGCATAACTCTTCTGTCGATCCCGAGCCGCTGCCATACGGTTCCGGATTTGTACAATCTTCTCAGTCGTTTCGTGCACTAGTTCAGGACCTGTAATCTGACTATCACCAATTTCAGTCCAGCAAACTGGTGAACGGCATTTACGACCATACAAAGCTTCAAACGGTGCCGCCTGAATACTTGTATGATAACTGTTGTTGTAAGAGAATTCCATTAACGATAAATGGTTTTCCCAGCTGTCACCAAAATCAATGACACACGCTCGTAACATATCCTCGAGCGTTTGAATCGTACATTCACTCTGACCGTCGGTCTGCGGATGATATGCGGTACTCATGTCTAAACGAGTTCCCAAGGACTTATGGAGTGATTTCCAAAAGTTTGAAGTGAACCGGGCGTCCCGATCTGATATGATGGAAATTGGCACGCCATGCCGTGCTACCACTTCCTTGATGTAAATGCGAGTCAGTTTCTCCATCTTGTCGGTTTCCTTGATTGCCAAGAAATGTGCAGATTTCGTTAATCGATCGACAATTACCCATATCGTATCACAACCACTTGGTGTACGGGGTAACTTAGTAATAAAATCCATCGAAATCTGTTCCCATTTCCACATGGGTATTTCTGGTTGTTGAAGTAAACCAGATGGTTTCTGATATTCAACTTTGACTTTCAAACAAGTCAAACATTTGCTAACGTATCTAGCAATGTCGGCTTTAATGTGAGGCCACCAATACAGTGCCTATAAGTCATGATACATCTTGTCTGATCCCGGATGGACTGAATATCTAGACTTGTGCGATTCATCCATCACGAGTTTCCTTAAACCACCATGCAAAGGTATCCACAGTCGATTAATGAAATAACGAATTCCATCAGGATTTACATCCAATTGTGTTTCCATCCCTCGTAAGGATTCTTGTACCAATTTATCCTTTTCTAAGGCTTCAAGCTGAGCACTACGTACCTTTTCAGGTAAGTCAGTATGTATCGTCATCATAAGTGCGCGAACCCGTCTTGTTGATGTGTCTTTTCTACTTAAAGCATCAGCTACTACATTAGCTTTTCCCGGATGATATTTGCTTGCGCATTCGTAGTCGTTCAACAACTCGACCCACCGTCGTTGTCTCATGTTGAGCTCCTTCTTATCAAAGATATGTTGTAAACTCTTATGATCAGTGTAAATGGTACATCTGGTTCCATATAAGTAGTGCCTCCAGATCTTCAAGGCAAATACCACTGCTCCTAGCTCCAAGTCATGGGTAGTGTAATTCCTTTCGTGTGGTCGAAGTTGTCTTGAAGCGTAAGCAATCACTTTATCACGTTGCATCACATCCCAAACCCTGGGCAGATGCATCACACCACAAAGTCTTCCGTCCCTTCCGGTAAGGACAAAATCGGTGCACTGCAGAGTTTCTGTTTCAATAACTGGAATGCAGCTTCCTGTTTATCCGTCCAGTTATACTTCGTTCCCTTGTGCGTAAGAGCTGTAAGTGGTTGAGCGATCTTTGAGAAACCCTCAATGAATCGTCGGTAGTAACCCGCCAAACCAAGGAATTGTCGTACCTCGGTAGGGGTCTTTGGTGCTTCCTAATTCTTAATCGCTTCAATCTTTGCTGGATCAACATTTATGCCCTTCTCATTGACTATATGACCCAAAAATTGAACTTCTCGCATCCAGAAGTCACATTTCGAGAATTTTGTGTACAGTTGTTCTTGTTTCAATAATTCCAACAGTAATCGAAGATGTTCAGAGTGCTCTTCCTCAGTCTGAGAGTAGATGAGAATGTCATCAATGAAAACAATGACAAACTTATCAAGATAAGGTTTACAAACACGATTCATGAGATCCATGAATACTGCTGGAGCGTTTGTCAACCCAAATGGCATGACCAAGAACTCATAATGGCCATAGCGCGTTCTGAATGCTGTCTTCGGAATATCTTCTTCTTGAACTCTGAGTTGATGATAACCAGATCTAAGATCGATCTTCGAGTAGTAACTCGAACCTTGCAACTGATCGAACTAATCGTCAATCCGAGGTAACGGATACCGGTTTTTTTTTTATGGTAACCTTGTTCAGTTTCCGGTAATCGATGCACATACGAAAAGTCCCGTCCTTTTTCTTGACTAATTAGACTGGAGCTCCCCACGGTGAAAAACTAGGTCGTATAAAGCCCTTATCTAACAACTCTTGCAGTTGTGTAGATAACTCTTGCATCTCAGATGGTGCAAGTCGATAAGGCGCCCTAGCTATCGGTGCTGCGTCTGGTGTAAGGTCGATTCGAAATTCTACCTGTCTAATAGGTGGTAATCCCGGTAGGTCTTCTGGAAATACTTCAGGAAATTCACAAACGACTGGGATGTCTTCGATCTTCTTCTCAGCTACCGGCTTCTCAGTTATAAGTGCTATAACTGCTGTATGACCTTTACGCAGACATTTGTGCCTTCATACAAGATATGAGACGCAGTGGCGTACTGCTCTTCTCACCTTGTACATACAGTGTCTCTCCGTGTGAAAGAGGTATACGAACGATCTTTTGATAGCATACTATTTCGGCCTGCTGTTTGGACAACCAGTCCATGCCAATGACCACATCAAAACTGCCTAATGCGATAGACATAAGGTCAATGTCCAGTGTTTGACCCATCGAGTCAAGGACACAACCTTTGAGAATATGTTCTGTTGTGATTAACTTGTCTTCTGCTAGTTCTACCGTGCATTCAATCTCTAATGGTGTTGAGGTTATGGCAAATATTCCACTAAATTCATTATATCTAAAGCTCTTTTATGTTCCAGTATCCAACAACACAGATCATATCATTTGTTTATCACACATGTACTTGTAGTGAGGCCGAGCTTTTCTCTATACTTCTTTTGATCATGAAGGCCTGTCCCTTCAGACCATTGTCTTCGTTCCTTTTGTTGTTACTACCAGCGCGCTTCAGTTGAAGTGCTCTTGGCTTTTTGCATCCGAAGCATCCTTTGAGTGTTTCCTGTTGTTGTTATGGTCATTGAGAACTCTGCTTGGTAGACACCTGAAATCAGACTTCATTCTTTGCTTGATAGAGAATCTTTACACATGTTCACAAGTAGATGTTTTGACATACATTTGAAGTTATCCAGGTGAAGTGAAAAATCTCACTATGAGTGTTTTTCAAACACAGAGTAACCAGAACTACGGCTGGAAATTTGATGAATGTTATGTTAGAATCCCGATATGTTAACGGAATCGTTTCAACTACCAGAATGAAGGATAGGCGGATATTTTATGTATGCGTTTCGAAAATAGACTCACAATAGAATTTGCCAGAATTCATGCGTACCTGTAAATTCACGATTACGTTGCGCACCATGATCGTCAATTTACCTTACATAAGGATTCTAGTTCCTCCTACCTTGAGCTATTTGGTTTTTGTGGAATTTTGAATTTATTCAGGACATCAAGATTCAGACAATAGTCACATGATGTATAATTGGATAGCCTATCGAAGAAATAATTAAGGATAGTTACTCGAGTTAAATGCTACTATAGGGTCTAGTGTAGATCCTTCAAGAATAGCTATTCGGCTTGAGTGTGTTTTTCTTATGTAGCCTGATGTCGAGACACTCATTATGTGGGTGTTAGTGTAGATGTTTGGAGTTGACCAACTTGCAGTCGATGTATCTCTCAAAAGTTCCCAAGTTGATAGTTGACTCACAATAAAGGTCACCAGTGTTTTCATATAATGTGATTTGCATTTACGTATGCACCGGTAACGGAAATCTTTCCCGCACGATTACTCTAGTTCTTCTTAACTCGAGTGATAGTGTCTGTTTGGTGGTACTTCAAGCATGACAAGAAGTTGGGTTTGAATTCTCATCTTACAGTTAATGAGTTCATAAAGTGATCCTTGTAAACCTTACATGTGGAAGTACAAAGAGCTACAAGAATGTTGTCGAGGAGTTAGAAAGAAAATTTAAGTTTTCTTATCAAGGCTGAAACCACAACCTTATTAACCGCTGTCAGTGTTTTAACGAGTGATGGGTCATTTGTCAAAATTAGAAGTTTAGTGGAACTAGTAGATATAGTCCCGAACTAAGGAATGGTTTTGTTTGAGTCATTGGGTTTATTTCATCCGCTGACTCGTTGAGTGAACAATAGGGCCTATTTCATCCCCTGACTTGTTCGAGTGAGCCATAGGATCTATTTCCTCCTTTGACTTGTTTTATTGATCCATAGTGCATATTTCATCCCTTGACTAGTTTTAGTGAGTCACAAAGCCTATTTCATCCCTTGACTAGTTTTAGTGAGTCACAGAGCCTATTTCATCCCTTGACTTGTTTTAGTGAGTCAGAGAGCCTATTTCATCTCTCTAATAATCTATACAGCTGCCTCTCACATGTTGTGAATCCCCCGATTCGTACGTGCAACAAAAGCTGCAAATGCTCTGGTGGGTATCTTAGAGTAGATAATGTCCAACTGCTAATGACAGTGCCAGGAGTAGGTGGCGGAAGTACTCGCTCCTCACGCACTCAGCTGCGAATGAGATCAGGGATCCACTGCCAATACTGGTCGTTCTCCCTCGGTCATGTGTGTATCTCCTCATCGTAGTGAATCGTGTCATCCATTGGCTTAAGCCGCCTCTTCTGAGATGCTGGTGATGATACAAATTGATGTTCCTTGTCACTAGTAGGTGTGGATGGTGATGCCATGTCTATTACATGATACCATATAAAATTGCTATGCAACTATCGTGTAAACAAGTGTGTCTAATGTCTAACAGTTATAGTCTAGTCTACCAATGCAATCCTAGTTCGCTATAACCAATGTCTCTGATACCAATCTGTCACACCCCCTAATTTCAACTTACAGAATCATACCGTTTGGGACGTGACAAACCAGGATCTCAGATCATTAGACATAACGAAGACCTCTATATGATTTTCATACATCCTTTGGTCTTAATTTGTAAAATCAAAGTTTAACATTTGCGGAAGCGTTTGAAAACTAATAATAGAAAGTAACTATTGCATAACCATAAATACAATATTCAATGTTGTAAACCAACAACTAAAGTAAACTGTATGCATGAGACTCAACGTCCTAGTCCCTGCTTGTCCTTGCTTGTGCCTTAGTGTCCTGAGAAAACATGTAATCAAGTCAACACAAAGGTTGGTGCATACACAGGTTTGTATGAATAATCACAAATATTTGAACCAAATGTTTGAACAAGCTGTTTGTAGATCACATAATCACACGTTGCATAGTCATGATAGCTAGTCATTGTACTATTTACATAAGTGGTCGACACCGAAGCTGACTGTAGCATGCTGTTGCATGTTTTGCCTTTTCCCTATTGTCTAGCATAAACAATAATAATGTGTGTTTGGTCAGTTAAACACTTGCGTAGATCCCATCTACCAAGTGAGGTTTGTCAAACCCAATAGATCTATTTCCAACTACCACGCTTTGCACTACGGCAAACTAAACGGTTCGAAATGTAAGGCTTTGTAATGCTATATTTGCACTTAATGTAAACAGCTAACTCATGCAAGTGATATGTATCTAAAAGTGTTTGTTGCACATGTTTTCTCCCCCAAAACAGTTAAAATAAGAAAGGGGCCGTGTACGCAACTTTGATAGCAAACAGAATGATCACGTGTTTGTAATTTCGCGTAGATAATCTTCTACGAATAATCTGTATAATTTACGATAACGTTTCGTTATTCGAAATGTCATTTCATGTTTGAAATCGCATACGTGTCAACACACGTATGTTGGATTGTTAGGAATGTTCATATGAAGGTACTTGTGATTTTAAATTCGTTTATTTAAATCGTGTTCGTACACGCGACTTCGTTTAAACATACGTAAATACGCATGATTGTGTTCTTGTTAAAAAATGCTAATTTTATTGTTTCAAATAGTTCGTAATTCAATTTCGGTTCCAACGGAACTTGAATGGATTAAATCGGAGTTAAAATGAATAAAATATGATCAAAACACCAAAAATGGTGACTTTGTGCAAAACCGAAGGCCCCCGAATTCGAACCCGCGACCTCCCAGGTCCCCGCGCATGCATACTACCAGTCTAGCTAGCTAGACTTTTGTAGTAGAGAACTCAGATTAGTTGTTTTAACCTACACCAAACCGGTTTCCCCTTTGTTAACCCTAGCCGAACCCAACACCACCAATTGGGCCTCGATTCGAACCAATTCGATCTTCAATCCATAGGGTTTTTGTTCCATGAATCTAACCGATTACATGTGTGTGTTTAATTGATTAATATCAGCAAAAACATATGGTTTTTATACCCGGACCGAACTCGAACCTAAGTCCCAATTTCTCAATTCAAGTTTGTTAAATTCGATATTCTAAAGCTGTAAATCCATGGGGTTCTCTTTGAACAATGATTTTCGAACCCTTCTGTATAATCCAATTTGATTGTTATACTCGCTTATATCAAAAACCCCCCATTCGTTTTATCTCATGAACCATAGAAATCAAAATCACAAAATCCGTACTTCTTTGATGAAATTGACATAGGGTTATCATTAAACATTGCATTCTGAAACTGTCTGTGATGTTTAATTTGATTATTCAATTCATTTGATTCGAAACCCCCAAAACGACTAGTATGATAAACCCTAGATTTTAAACTTGTTTAATTCTCAACTGTTATATGAAATTGATATGGGCTTTTCATTAAAGGAATGGTTCCGAATCTGTCTGTGTATATTAATTTGATCATCAAATCCATTTGAATTAAAACCCCCAAATCGTTTTCTAAGATGAACCCTAGAATTAGATCTTTATCAAACCGATGTTATTTCACAAAATTAGGTTAAGGCTATGCTTAATCGGTATGTTTAGGTTGTGTAGGAACGAATTCTTACCTGTTTTGATGTAGAATCGATCGGGTTCGACTAAAGCTTGTCTTTCGGCCACCCTTTGAATCAAATGAACGATATTAGGCTCCTGGAATTGAATTGTTGTATGAGGAACTCTCTAATAATGCCGATTGAAAGTTTTTAGTGTCCAATTGTGTGACTTTTTGTCGAATTGTATGAGTTCTATAGGTTCCAATTGACGGTTTCGTATTGAATGGGTTTTAATTGGTTTAATTCGGCCATTAATGGTTAATTAACTTATAATAATCGCTAGGAATCATCAATATGGGTTTTTATGATTGATTAATTCGATTAATGATGATGAATTACTATTAATTTCGAATTTCCTATTTAATTTGCAACGAATTTTGACCTCAAAAGTCAAAATTGATCATTTCTTGCAACTACTAGTTAGATTCTCATAGTTTAAATGTTTTTAAACTTGTTTTGTTCAATTCTAATCTTTCTTGTTTGATATTGTTTGATGTTGTATCGTTTCTATTAGTTTTTCATTAACGGGGTTAACGGAGTTAATCCGGAAATGTCGGATTGTCACAGTATCTATAGCCACCATACATAAATTAAATTGCTAGTATATAGGCATCAAGATTTCTTAGATTTAAACCATTGTCAATTTGAACATGCCCATTTTGCCACATCTACAAACATACCAGTCAAGCCAAAAGAAAACCTCTATGTACATAACGTATGAACACAAGCAGACAATAGCATTTACTAAAAAAATCTTATACAATGGTACTTATCACTAAATTATTAGTTTTTTTTTTTGATCAAAAACCTCAGGAATGCTTATGCAAGGTTAACAGGAAACATCATATTTGTCTTATTAATCTTGTTCAGCAACATTACACGGTCGCAAACAACTATTTTCTAAAAATCAAAACAATAAAAAGTCAAAATAATATATAAATAGGTCACTAAATAAGATGTATACTTTTACCAATGAGCCTTAACATCGATATATAGAATCAAAATTACACCGAATCATAGAACAAAAACCATACACTAATCCGTCATCCATTACACTTCAATAACAAAAAGTCAAAACCAATTATTCATCAACGCTCTCAAACGGTGGGTTTTAAAGTTTTAAGGAAATTCAATAATTTTGATTCAACAATGAAATGTGGGTTTAAAGTTTTTGCCTAAACAATCAAAGTCATGTGCCATAGAAGATAAATACTTCTAAATAACCAAAAAAATCAAATATTACAGTAGAATCATATACTGATTAGAAATTGAACAACAAAACGTATAAGATTAAACCCTAATAGAAGAACTGAGTATTTGAAACGATGAGATTGCAAGCTAACCTTAATCAACGATCTTGAAACGAGAAGTCTGAAAAAACCCTAATTGATTGACAAAGCGAAGATTTGACACGATGAGGATGATTGTCGCTAGGTAGAAACCAGATTCCTTTGATTTTGATAATTACACGATTTGTAATTAATTGAATGCAAGAACATTCAACAGGAGTAGAGAAACTTAAACCTAAATTAGGAAGGAGGAGATAATTATGTGATGAGATGAGAATGTATGAGCGGGAAAATTTTTCATCAAGTGTAGACACGTGTCCACATTGCTAGTCTTTTATTAATAAACTAGGTCAATACCCCGTGTATTACACGGGTTAAATAAAAAATAATAAATATACAATAATAATATGATTAATAGTCTACATAGTTTAATACACAAGTAATAAAATAATAATATTATTTATTTAAACACTAAGTATATTAAAGTTTGTTTTTTTGAATATTTCGTTTTGAAAAACAATTATTGAATATTTTATATTTCATAGTAATTTGGATTCTAAAAAAATGTACTCTTTTAAAATTAATATATTTTTTAATGCTTCAAAAACTTTTTTTAATTTATAAATGTGTAAAAGTATATTTAATATTTAATAATATTGTTATTATTGAATATGGGTGCATTTAATAGGAGTGAGAGGCGGGAAAATTTTCATAAACATAGTCTAAGAAAGTGACATGTGACACATTTTATTTTGATTTATTAGTATAGATAGACTAGGTTATACGCCTGTGTAATACACGGGTTTACGAATAAAAAATAATGTGATTTTATAATTATTTATTCATGAATTTACATAATTAAAATACTTTTTTATATTTTTTAAAATTTACATAATTATATTAATACTAATAATATTAGTTATACCTTTTTTTATAAAAATAGATGTATTAAACATTTACAAATTTTAAATATTTGAATTTTAAAATTATTTGCTTAAAATAATATAATACATATTTTTTAAAGATGTTTGATAAAAAATTAAGAGTAAACCTCTCTTTTGCTCCCTTTGGTTTGACAATATTAACCATTTTGCTCCAAAACTTTCAAAATGATCATTATGCTCCCTGTGGTTTGACATTTTAATCATTTTGCTCCAAACTTTTCCAATATATCTCCATTATACTCCATTTTTTCCGAAACCACAGGGAGCAAAAGGGTTATAATTGTCAAACCATAAGGAGCAAAATGATTAAACTGTCAAACCACAGGGAGCATAATGATCATTTTAAAAGTTTTGGAGCAAAATGGTTAATATTGTCAAACCGCAGGGAACAAAAGAGAAGTTTACTCAAAAATTAAAGAATTGATTCATAATTTAATAATATTATTTACTAAATTAAATAAAATCATTAATATTTAATAGGAGAAAGAAGATAAAAAAATCAAATTTAATAAACAATAGCATAAAAATATTAATTATGAGAGAGATGTGGGAAAAAAATCTTTAAGTGGCTTAGAATGTTGACAAGTGGCATATCAAAACCTTTATTTATTATATAGTATAGATAGATATAGATATAGATATAGATATAGATATAGATATAGATATAGATAAAAGATGTGTCTGTGTTATGTTATGTCAATATGAAATCACTTGAACTTAAATGTAATCCTTGCATCATAATTTAGTTTTATATATTTATTTCAATTTAAACACTTTAAATGTTGAAAAAAAATATTTACTTCACATTGAAAGTATTTTTATTATTAAAAAAACTCAGCTTTACTGTAAGTCAATACGAACCCATTTTTTTAGGATTTAAAATGATTGAATAGGTTTAAGAGCAAACTCTTTAAGTTGAGTCATCATAAGACGCAATCCCTATATATACGCACATATAACACTTATATCCTATAATAACATTTTATTGGAAAATTAACCCTTAAACTTATATTTGGTAAAACTTTTTTGTTGGACCGAGGAACACACTTGTTCTTGTCGGACTCTATTCGGGCAGCCTTAAATAATGTGAAATCCTATTTGGAGGTTATCCAATTGAGGAAACACCAAACCGAATAAACGTCAGACACGAAATATCATAATCATGGGTGAAAAGTTGAAGTTGAGGAAGAATTAGGGTTTTGACAGCGCACATAATTCAAGGTATGATAATGATTGCTCTGAACATTCTGTTTGTTTCGTTTATATAGTTAGAGTCCATTCGCACGAATGAGTCATGCTAATGGCTTATTCGTGCAAATAACTCATTCTTGTGATTGAGATCGTTTGTACATGCAATTGACTCATTCCTAAGTATGCCTGGCAAAATGGGCGGGTTGGGTCGGGTTGGGTAACGGGTCAGAACGGGTTCGGGTCAGGATGGGTGCGTGTCAGAACGGGTTTTAAGCAAAATAAGTTCGGGTCTAAATGGATTGTTGTTAAAAAACATCAATTTAATTTAACTTTAGATGTGTTATAAGTAAACAAATAGTCCATTTGGATAATTTTTGGTGATTTTCTCATCAAATATGTATTTAATCATTCTTAAATGTTTGACTCCATTTCATTCACATATTTTTTGGTTACCCTTCTTGACCCGCATTGTGTTCAAGTGTTACCCATCTCAACCCATCCAATATTATCATGTTACCCATTTCAACCCATTATACTACAATTGTTTACTCAAACCAACCCATTTTCTTTGACATGGGTAACAATTGCCTCCTCTATTCCTAAGGTTCATTCGTACGATTGACTTATTCTTAAGGCTCATTTGTACAAACAGTTAAACATTCAATCCATAACAAACTTAAACATTCAATATCACTCAAACAATAAATGGAACTTTGTATTCAACTTCCTACTCTAATAATTAATTCCAAATTAAAGACACGTGTCATCAAGACATCCTTGTATCATTCCAAATTCCCCCCCAAAACTATTCCATGTTAATTTCACGCGGGTATTACCCGACCCACCTTCACGCCATCCTTTCCTAAATCACAAAACCCTAAGTTCTACTGCCCTCACCCGCTCTGCCTCCGGCAATCATCATCGTCTGTAATCACTCAATCAAGCTAAGAAGGGTTATTTCATTTCAATAATCATCTCAACCATTCTGTTGTTGACAGATTAGGTTTGCCTTCATCATTCTTTAATTTCATTAGATCTTTTTTACTTATATCAATAAGAGAATGATTTACTGGATGGATTATCTGATGATCAATAAATATCTTCACATTGTTCGATTTTTGGGTTTTGAATATGTTTTTTTTGGGTTTTGATTTAGTGATTATGTCATTGCACAAGTGGTTTTGAAAATGGGTTTTGAATATGTTGTTCCGAATAACATCTTTACAGGTTCTCTTTGTTTTTCTTATTTTGTTTTGATTATGAGTTTGATTACGTATTGATTAATTTTGGGTTTACAGCTTCTGATACATGATTTTGGTTTTTTGCCTTTAGGTACCTTTTTGGATTTTATCTTCTAATTATCTACCACCACAATCTTGCACTTCTTCAATCCCATTGTAGCAATTGATGCTTTGTGGTTTCTTCTTTGAATGTTGAGCAATACTCAGGGATGTCTTCATTTCTAGGAACAAACATAACCAAGGCTTTATAGAACCTTTATATGATGTGGAGCTTACATGTTAACATACATGTTCATTTGCACTTGAAAATATAGTTCAGTTTATCAAATTGGATGAGTTAAAACTTCAAAACTTCAAGATTATAGTATGTTAAATCTTTGAAAATATATAAATTAACAAACTCAAATTTCTTATTCTGTAGCCAAGATTTTTTTGAAGTACATTTAAATTTTGATTTTAAAAGATGATATATGTCTGACTTGGAAAGTCAAATCATAAAAATGAATCTAATGGTTGGTTCTTCTGATTTGAAACAAACTTATGCTATCTATATAAAGAGTGATTTCTTTTATAAATATCAACTTATTTGGAGTTAATGACTGTATTTTAGAATACCACAACATTGGAACCCAAGGCATCACACTCCATGAAGCAAGCAACTTCAATGGTGGGATTTTTTTTAAAAAAATTTTGTCTGTAATATGCTTATCAAAAGAATATATGTTCTATTTTTGTATAGCATTGAAATGGAGACAATGTGGGCATACTCATGAATCATATTGATTCAATAAACCACCAACCAGTTGAACATTTGAAGCATTCTTGGGTACCTATGATTTTGTACTTGTATATCTTTTGGTTTTTACTTTACAATATAATACAAGAGACTCTCGTGATGTTTGGATCAAAATTTTTAAGATGATTTTTGCCATTTAAAACTTATAATCTTGATTATTTTCAAATTACAATAATGTCAGTAATAAGTTTCTTACATAAACTTTTTTATGTTTATCCAAATTTGGTTATTTTGATATATATAATGAAGAAACTTGAAAATGATATATTTTAACCAAAGTGAGAGTCAAAATCGGATTACAAATGAAGGAAACAAGTCAAACTAATGATCAACTTTATTCTCTAATGAAAAAGAAGAGAAAGCAGTTATTGATGTTTTCAAGTGTTGCTAATGCATCAAGGAACTACATATACTATTGGAGGATTAACAAATTTAGCATAAGCATCTTTACCTTATTCTACACATAATGATGATGTAATTTTAACTGCGTTTTTTTATCTCATGAAAATTGTAACATTTAACTATTAAAATACCCTTTAATGAAGCAAATTAACAAGATTTTTGTGGACCAAAGTCATTTGCATTTTGTTTTATATAATGATATGAGACAAATCGGTAATTATACACAGATTTATTTCGGAAAAAGAAATGCTTTAAATTCTATTAGTTATACAGATGACACATTTTTTATCCTCTAAACATATATCTAATTGTCAAATTTTCAATATTCAACCCATGCAGTGCATGGGTCTATAACCTAGTTGATAATAAAGACATTAAACATTAAAATATTGTAACTAGGGACATATTTTTAATAGAATGTAAATTAAATAATCATATTAGGGTATGTTTGGTATAAATGAATGGAATGCATGGGGGAATGGAATGGAAGAGGGAATGTAATGGACGTGGGAATGAAATGGATCATTACCATTCCATTGTCATGTTTGGTTACATCTGATAATAAAATGATTTTTTAGTTCTTTTTGTTTGGTAGACATAGCAAGATGAATGAATGGAATACAAAGTATGAGTCGAGTCGTGGTTTAATCATTGCTCGAATCATGGGTCGGGTTGGGTCGTGGGTTGAGTCATGGGTCATGGATCGAGTCATGGTTCAGATCATTGGTTGGTTCATTGGTCGGTTATTGTTTAGCTCATGGTTTGATCATCAGGCATTTCATGAATTGCGTCATAGTTTGGTTTGTGGATCGGGTCGTGGCTAGGATCATGGGTCGGGTCATGGTTTTGTTCATGGGTTGATCCATTGTTTGAGTCAAGGGGCAAATAATTGTTTGAGTCATGAATCGGGTCGTGACTCGTGGTTCGGGTCATAGTTCGAGTCATGGGTCAAGTCATAGTTCACGTCATGGTACGGGTCATTGGTCGAGTCATAGTTCACGTCATGGTACGGGTCATGGGTCGAGTCATAGTTCACATAATGGTTTTGGTCATGGTTTGAATCATGGTTCGGGTCATGAGTCAGGTCAAGGGTTTTGGTCATGGGTCAAGGTCATGGTTTTGAACATGGGTCGGATGATTGGTTGGATCATTCCTTCAAGAGAAGGAATGAATAAAAAACACTTATATTCTAAGGAATGAAAATCATCAAATGTGAAGGAATCACATTCCTTGTGGAATGGAGCATTACATTCATTTGTGGTAACCAAACACGTTTCTTTTCACTCAACATAATGACTCATTCCATTCCACCACTCATTCATGCATACCAAACGCTACCTTACAGTTTATGTTTATACTATAAACTAACAAAAATATCAATTTTTATGATGCAAATAATTTTAATATAATGCAAATTAAAAAAAAACAGAAACAAGTTTAATTACTAAAATACAGATGCTTTATGAATCTACCCTTTTTTTTTGTCAAATGTGCCCACATATTATATTCATAATCTCGAATATCACTATTTTTATGATATCAATATTAGATGTGACAATTTTTACCCATGTTAAAGCAAATGGTTTGGTTTGGGTAAACAATTGTATTATAATTGGTTGAAATGTGTAACATCATAATATTGAATGGATTGAGATAGGTGTGTAAATGCAATGGATTCAAAAATTTAAGAATGATTAATAACATATTTGATGAGAAAATCTCTAAAATTTATTTAAATGAACTATTTGTTTACTTATAACATATCTGAAATTAAATTTAATTTGTGTTTTTAAAAAACAATCCATATATGCTTAAAACCCGTTCTGACCCGCACCCATCCTGACCTGACCCGTTCTGACTCGCTACCCAACCCTACCCAACTCGTTCATTTTGCCAGGCATAATCAATATATTAATTTTAATATGAATTGCTTTAAAATCATACAATGCATTAGTCTACCCGCAGCGCCTCCCCCGCCCAGCCAGCGGGGTCTCAGCCATCGGTGGGTGTAGCGGGAACACCGCCAGCCACTTCAATAGGTCCCCCCCCTTCTTCACCCCATTGGCCAATTCAAATTTCAAAAGTGGACCCCTCTCCCAATTTCTTTGATGATGTGTAATAGTGGGGAAGAGTTTTCGGTGGGGTGACCACTGTGAGATTTTGTGGTTTTCAATGGGGTGATGACGTGACAGGAAATTTCAGTGGGGAGGGATTTTCAGTGGGAAGGGATTTTCAGTGGGGTGACCGCTGTGGATGGTCTTAACAAAAGAGTTGATCAATGTCGGTAATTTGTAATCAAATTATAAATTACCATTGAGTTATGTACCGAGTAGATTTTTTTTAACAACAGTAATCCTCCTTTTAAATTACACTCAAATATCTCTTGTTTGGATTTGAACCCAAAACATCTTTTTAAAAGACAATGCCCATACCAAACGAGTAAGTCGCACATTGCTTGTGTTATGAAGTTAACTTCTCATAATGTCTTTTTATTTTTTAATTATAAATTCAAATGATTGGACAATTTGTCAAGGTAGGTGATTGGACAAATCAATGTATTAAATTTGCAGTTAAAATAAACAAATGAAATATATTAAACCAAATAAGACGTCTCCTGATAAAGCTCAGCCCGGATAAAGCTCGTTTGTAACCGAGCCGAACCGAGCCAGCTCGTTTTATAACCGAGCCGAGTCCAAGCCAAGGCTGGCTCGGCTCGTTTGTACAACATACTTATACTAAAATATAAAACGATATAGTTACTTTCAATAATAAATATACTTTAGTATTATTTTGTAAGTATGATAAAAAAAGAAAAAATAAAAGAAAATAAAAGAAAATAGGATAGAAATATGAATGAATCTCAATTATAACGTTTTTCACTAATCTCTCATTCCTAAATCATATTCTTAATTCTCAATTCTACATATTCACGTCTCTTTAGTCTTACTTCTCAAACCATAATCTATCTATTATAATAAATCAAGGTTTTCTTCCGCCACGTGTTATTCAATAAGATAGGTTTTGGGATTTTTTTCCCACTCATTTTTCCCTTACAAGACACATGGGTCATGGACTATCCACTTGATTTTTATATCAATTTATTTATTAATTAAGTAAATCTTAGACATTAATATCATAAAAATTATTTAAAACATTTAATTACACAAATTTATTGAAGAAAACTTGATAATTCTAAATATAATGATAACTTAATTTGTGTTAATTATATATTTAGTTTATATCGTTAACATTCCTAATTATGTTAACTTTTTATTAAAATAACTTTCAATATTTACTATAAGAATTATACGTTTATCAAATGGTGGGATATTAATAACTTTACCATTTAAAATAAGTTAACTTGAATTAATTTATTAACATTAAATTTACCATATATAACCCGTAAATTATGACAATAGATTTATCAATTAAATAAAGAAACAATACATGTTAATATCGTAAACTTTATTAATAACATTTAATTAAAATAAATTTATTAAAGATAACCTAATATTTTTACATAATAGTACTTTAATATTTTTATATTGATTTCTGCCACTTATTAATTTTAAGAAATTTAGATAATAAAAAATATAATAACAAAATGGTGGATAATTTAGCTTTTATATTTTACTAGGCTATCAACCCGTGTGTTACACGTGTTTAATATAAATTATTAAATAATTAGTAATGAAAATTTAGCAATTATAAAACGACATTTGACATACTAATTATAGATATTTTAAGTAATAAATAAATAATTAAAAGTTTTAATCACTATACAAATGATTTATGACCTTATGATGTATACCAATTGATATTTTTGAAATAACTGACGTTAAAATCTTCAGTTTGTATTATATTAAAAACTGGCTTTTATAAATCAATAATATAAAATATATTTTTTGTAATTATTAATGTTAAACAACCCAATATAAAAATAACGTTAAACATAACATAACAAAGTTGTAAATTTATTTATCATTTTATTACTTCAGTTTTTAAATAAATTAAAAAATGTCATTTTTATAAAAATTTCATTGTTTAAAAACTCATTTTATGGTATATTTAAAAAAATCATTTTTATAAGATAACTTGTTTTTGACATAAATTTTGTTTTTTTGAAAATAAAATACTTCTTTCTTTAAAAAATTTTAATTTTATAAAATTTTGATGTATTTTATAAATAATTTTAAGTGTTCTTTATTATAAAAAGATAAATAATATATTAGTTATTAGTATTATAATTATTAAATAAAAGAAAGAATTTATTTAATAAGAGAGAGAATATATAGTTATTTAATAAGAGAGAGAATTAAGTGGAATGATAAGAAATTGAAAAATGTCAATAATGGTGTGAGAATGTGACATGTGACAAAAAATTACTTTTTTATTATAATGTATAGATATAGATTATAAAATAAAATGTTTAGTAAGATATAATGATTAAATGTTTTTAAGACTTTACCCGTGTTATACACGGGTTTATAAACTAGTTCCCAAATATCTTGGAGCCATGGTCCTCACACCAGACGTTTTACGCGCGGTTACAGTCATATGACGGTTGGTTTTAGCCACATGCAGGTCGGATATTACATGGTCAAAGCCAGACGTCGGTCTGTTACATACAACCAGACATCTCTCGCATGTGGCCTTTGTAGAAGTCAGGACTCAATGGAGAAAGCGAACCAAGTTGAGGTGAATGTGATTCAAATATTAAATTTGTTATGTAAAAACCGAGCCAAAAAAGAGCCGAGCCAGCTCGGTTAAAAACGAGCCGAGTCCGAGCCGAGATTTCAGGCTCGATTTACAATCCGAGCCGAATCGAGCCTGGTTCGATTTAAAAACGAGCCGAATCCGAGCTTACCTCTGGCTCGGCTCGGTTCGGCTCGTGAACACCCCTAGGAGCAAACAATCATTGAATAAATGAACAAATTAACAAATAATAATAGGGGCAAACAATTAGTGATTTAGGCAATAATATTAGCAATTCCAAAAAGATCGACCAAACAATGCGAAGTATGATCAATTTGTATGATGAACAATTCCAGAGTCTTAGCAATGGATACTTTCAGCCCTAACAAGTGATAGAGAGAGAGAGTGGTCAGTGGATTTCAAACAATGAAATTTGAATGATCGATTTCTGGTCCTCCGTCTCTCGATGAGTCGCTGACCGCTTTGTCTTCCGTCGAATCGCCTTTTGTCATTGCCTCATTGGTCATCGAATTGGGCTGTTCGTCTTCGTCGAATCACCAATCGTCCATTTTGTGGCCCCCCTTTTTTTAACCCAATCAGCTTCACTTTCATCGAACCTCCTTTCTGACTTCTGCAACATTTGTCTGTTTCTGTTAGAGGTGGGCAAGGGAACCGGAAACCCTAACCGGAGCCGGTCATACCCGAACCGATTGGTACAAACGGGTCCGGTTTTTTAGACAAATTAAAACCGAAACAGAACCGGGAAAACCGGAACCGATTCCACCTGTACCCGGCCAAAACCCAAACCGGAACCGGTTGAAACTCGGAACTGGAACCGGGTATTGACTTTGTTGACTGAAACTGAAACCGATTGGACCGGAACTAGTTTAAAACCCGATTTGTGCACCTCTAGTTTCTGTCATTCCCCTTTCCTCCTTTTGTGCCTTTAATCACTTATTCACTTATTTGATTTATAGAATTCGAGGTTCATTCACAGTTTACACACACATTATACACATATACATACATACGCACAAATATAAAATAAAAAATTAGGGGTCCTATTTTAGGTGGCCTCAAGCTCTAGCTTGGCCCAACAAGCTATATAGGTCAGCCCTGGGTAACGCCTACACTTAGAGGGTGTTATGTAGACGTTTATTAGGCTACATAGGAGTCGTATGTTATCATACGACTTATATTGTCATGTAACTTGTCATATAAAGTTTGATTATATCTCCTCTTGACACATATAATTCGGGGTGTAGGATATCATTTTACACACATATATCAAGGATTGTATAACACTATACAAAAATATCAATAATTAATGTTACATATTACAACTTTGATCAATTGACTAAAATCTTACACACGTATTATAATACAATACTATATGTATTACAAGATCATATGACAGCATATTGATCATATGTATTTTTAATTCAGTAATAGCTAGGGGTGTTCAAAAAAACCGAAATCCGAAAAAATCCGAAATTCGAATCTTATCCGAAACCTGAAAAAACCGATCCGAATGCTTTTTCAAGTTGTTTGGATAGATTATGATCGGATAACCATTTTTTTGTTCGGGTCGGGTCAAATCGGATATCCAAAACCTTGTTTATTCGGATCGAATATATGATTTCAACCCGAATAACCTGTTTTTTCGGGTTGTTCAAGTTATTCGGATGTAAAAATAAAAATTATTCGGGTTGTTCGGATAGATGCGGATCGAATCACCCGATCCGAATAAATCGAACAAACCGTTATCCGATCTGATGAACATCCTAGTAATAGCATAAACATTGTAGGCTTGGCAGTTATGATAACAATGGGATTCAATATAGCCATCAGGTTTATTTCTTGATAAGATTGCATAAACTCGACAATTTCTAGAAATTTTCAAGAATCATTGTTACACAAATAAATATAAATAAAAGTAATATATAGACACGCATTATTAATTTTACTTGCATACTTATACTAAATTTCTCATTATCCTTATTAGAGTTAAATGCGATTTATATGTTTCTTAAATTAAAAATAGATATTCGTAGTATTAAAATAAATCTTTACTAAAAACACACTTTAAATAAATTATTTGAAATTTGAAATTCTTATAAAATATGAAACTTTTCTGAAATCACCTACTATTTTAAATATTATTCGTCACTAATCTACCTGGTGGTATTTCGAATTCGAAACTCTTGAAGGCTTTTCAATCCTATGGGAGAATTACAGATGCTTATGTTGCAAGGAAAAAGGATTCAAGGGGGAACCACTTCGGATTTGTCAGATATGAGGGTATTTCCATCTTAACCACTGTTCTGATCCAGTTGAATAAGGTCATAATCTTCGAAGCAAAACTTTGTGTCTGTTGCTAAGTATGATAAACAACACCGGAAAGCGGAAGCCGGAATGCATAACGTTGGCAAGAAATTTAGTGAGAGCCATGCTCAACGGGGAAACGTGGTTGATAACACAACAACAACCTTACCCAGTATATTCCCACTTTTCAGTAGGGTCTGGAGGGAAGGATAGTCGGATAGATACAAACCTTACCTCTATCCTAATTGGGATAGAGAAGCTGCTCCAAAAGAGTCCCGGCTCAAAGTTATCGTTTGAAGTTGACCACCTCAATGATTTTAACGTTACTTTCACAAATAACTAAAATAGTGTTAAAATAAGTGCACTTTTACTTTTGCCATTATATGTGTCGGCCGCAAATGGGGTTGATAACACGAATGACGCAAATCCATCTTTTGCACGAGCTGGTCTTTCATACAAAGACGTTGTATCGGGTTCGAAAAAAATGTTCAGGGCTGGGGATAATATTGATTTGTATCCGGAATATTGATTTGTATCAGGTCTGGGTTTATGACGGTGAGTTCCAAATTAGTTCTGTTATTAGTCCTGAGTGTTTTCGGGGGACTTGTTCATCTCCGGCGAAGGAGAATCAATCTGTGGCATATGAAGATGAATTCGAAGATGGTGAAATACGGTCCACTGAGTTGAACTGAACCGTCCTCTATCTGGAAATGAAAGGCCTCCTTTTTTCTGAACGGCGAAGGTCTGAATCATGTGAACCCACTGTTTCCAGACCATGTCACTAAAGTCTAGTTATCTGGACCTCGCATAAGATACCAAGGAGAAAACCCTACGGGTAAAACCCCTGACCTCCTTCAGGTCCCACCGGTAAAACCCCCTACACCGGGATTGAATCAGAATATGTTGCATGGGGATGGAGCATGCAATCATGACATAAATTCAAATATCCCTCATTTGTCTGGCTCCACACCATTATTCCAATTTAATGCTGATTCAAATTTCTCTGTTGGGCTTAATAAAAATTGATCTTTTACCCAGCCCAATAAATCAAGGAAAATACCAAGAAGAACTCGGACTCTCGGAGTCCATCTATTCCCAGCCCAACCGTTAGGGGATTTGATACTTCCACCCCTAATCATTCCTTATTCCCATACCTAAATAAAAGTATTTCCTGCACGACCGGTATGTTAAACCAGTGTTGTAAAAATCGGCCTAGACGGCTTGCTACTGTGTCGATTTTGGCCTAGGCAGCCTAGTCGGGGCCTAGTCGGCCTAGGCGATTTTAATCAGATTTTTTTTTTTTTGACTTTTTTATGGTAAAAATGGACCAATTTCATGATTATTTAGACATTGCTCAACCCAAAATCCTTAATATGTCTCTAAAACATCGAATCCAGCTACTTAACATCGAAATTCATCTCTAAACTTTGAACTCAGTGTTTTAGTTTCAACTTTGAAGTACTTGACTTAATATGTTTAACTTTATTTTTTAAATTATTTGAAAGTATTATATTAAATTATTGATATTAATATGTGTATATAATATATATTTGTAAAATTACATATAAAAATTCGAATCCGCCTAGCGCCGATTAATCCCGATTAAATTCCTAGGCGGTACCTCGCCGCCCGACTAACGCCTAGCGACTTTTACAACCATGTGTTCAACCCCGTGGTTATGGAAAGAGATAACAACAAAGTGATGGAATTGGAATTGAATGTTTTGAACGGTGATTTCCAAAAGGTGAATCAATTGGAAATGAACATGGAAGATAACCTGTCATTGCATGCGGTGGATGTGGAGTTAAACAAAACCATTGAAATTGGTAATGTCCTGGAAATTCATTTGGATCCATTTAAATCCCAGCTTAGATCGACCATCATTGGAGAAGGGGTATCATATGGTAATCCATGAATTTCTTAACACTCAACATTAGGGAAGTTGGGGATCTTAAGAAAGCCAACTGGGTGAAAAACATAAAATCTGTTTATGGGGTGCAGTTCATCTCTATTCAGGAAACTAAAAAACAGGAAATATCCAATTTTTGTATTAATAAGTTATGGGGGAGGGGTATTTTTAACTATGAAGGGGTGAGTTCTAATGGGCTATCTGGGGGATTATTATATGTTTGGAACCCGAGTATTTTTGTATGTACTGGGTTGTTTAAAGACCAAAATTATATGATCATTTTGGGCCATTTGCTCCATTCTGGGGAGTATATTAATGTAGTTAATATTTATGCTCCAAATGATTCGGTTATGAGAAGACGATTATGGGAAAAAATTCTGCAACATAGAATCTTGATGCAAGGCTCATGGGTTCTTATGGGTGATTTTAACGCTAAAGAGAGTAAATTCAGAATTTGTTGAGTCTAATGCAAAAGCGTTCAATGATTTTATCCTAAAAATGAATTTGCATGAATATCATCTGGGGTGCTAGATTCACTTATATGTCTAGTAGGGGATGATAAGCATAGCAAATTGGACCGTTTTCTTGTGTGTAAAAGCTTTTTGAACTGATGGCCTAAAGCTACGTCTCTTGCTCGAGAATATTCTGATCATCGTCCTGTGTTGTTCTCAACAACTCTTAATGATTTTGGTCCGATACCTTTTAAAACCTATGATTCTTGGCTTAAAGTTCCGGGTTTACTGGACCATATGGGCAAAGAATGTTTGAAGTTTACTTTCTTTGGGAATGCTGATTTAGCTCTTGCGACTAAACTTAGATGGCTAAAATATGGTATTAAATATTGGATTCAAAAGGAGAAAAAGAGAAATGAGGGGCAATATAAAGAGTTTAAAAAACAAATTGAAGCTCTTGATCTGGTAGCTGAACTAAGACCATTGGACCAGTGTGAAATTGATTGCAAAGTGGAATATAAGAAATTTATTTTGGAACAGGACACTATGCACATCCTGGGTTTGCAACAAAAAGCTAGATCGCGATGGCCAATTGATGGGGATGAGAATTCTAGTTACTTTCGTGGGATTATTAATGCTAATCTTAGCAATAATAGGATTAGCGAACTATGTCTGGATGGGTATGGAAATATGATCCATCAATCATTAAAGAGAGGGCATTCGAATTTTTTTCTGAAAAGTACAAGGAGCCGATGTCACCAAGACCCTCTTTTGTATGTCCGGGAATTCAGAAGATATCTCAGTCTGAAGCAGCGTTGTTGATTGATCCATTCACAAGAGATGATATTAGACTGGCACTTTCGGAATGCGCAAGCGATAAAGTGCCTGGTCCAGACGGTCTTACTTTCATGTACATTAAAAAATGCTGGGATTGGTTGGAGATGGACTTTATTAAACTCTTCAATGAATTTCATGGTAGGGAAGCCATTAGTAATGGTTGCTCATCTTCTTTTATTGTGCTAATACCCAAATCGAATGATCCTTCGCAGTTTTCTGATTATCGCCCCATTAGCTTGTTGGGTTGCCTTAACAAACTTTTGTCCAAAGTGTTATCTAATAGGCTAAAGGCTGTCATGGGCAAAATAATTTCTGAAGAGCAATCCGCTTATTTATCTAATTGGAATATCTTGGATGGTCCGTTAATGTTAAACGAGATCATTGCATGGTTGCGCAAGAATAAGAAGAAATGTTTGTTCTTTAAAATTGATTTCGAAAAAGCATTTGATTCATTAAGTTGGGCTTTCTTGGATGTGGTTTTGGAGCAAATGGATTTCCCTCTGTTATGGAGGAAATGGATTATAGCTATTCTTTCATCCGCACGGGCTTCAGTGTTGATCAATGGGTCCCCAACCAGAGAATTCACATATTTTCGAGGTCTTAGGCAAGGAGACCATGTATCTCCTTTCTTGTTCATTATTGCAATGGAGGCCCTATCTTGTTTTATGAAAAAAGCTGCTGCAGTTGGTTTGTTTACAGGTATTAAATCTCCGAATGCATGTATGTCCCTTACACATTTTCTTTTTGCAGATGATGCTATTTTTCTAGGTGAATGGGTGGAGTCTAATGTGGCCAATATAGGGAGAATACTCAGATGCTTCCATCTTGTATCGGGCTTAAGGGTAAATTTATCTAAGTGCTAATTATTTGGCGTGGGGGTTTAAAATCAAGAAGTCCAAAATTTTGCGCATAGACTATGATGTCAAACTGGAAAATTCCCTTTTAAATATCTGGGTTTGCAATCTCATTAAACATTGGCAACCGGTCGTGGATGTGTTCCAAAAAAAACTATCTATTTGGAAAGCAAAACATTTGTCTTTTGGTGGCAGACTCACATTGATATCCTCCGTTCTTAATTCCTTACCCACGTGTCATTTTTCGGTTTATAAGGCACCAATGAAAGTTATTGAAACATTGGAAAGATTAAGAACTTTTTTGTGGGGTGGGGACGAAGAAAACAAGAAAATTAATTGGATTGCTTTGAACAAGATCGTTTTACCTAAGTATTATGGTGGTTTGGGGTTAGGCTCATTAAAATCAATCAATATGTCACTTCTTGCTAAGTGATGGTGGAGATTTAAATGTGATCGACATGGGTTGTGGAGGAAAGTCATTTGAGATATACATCACAACTGTTGGTCATGGAATCCAATACCAGTGCTGTAATTCCTAGGGTTTCTCGTTAGGAATTCGAAATCCAATATGTCTCAAATATATTAAATCAGGTTCTTGACATCCTAAAAAGATAATTAATAATAATAATAATAATAATAATAATAATAATAATAATAATAATAATAGTAAGAAAAACAAACAAACACTTGTATCCAAATTTATATATATGTAGACATTTACAATGACATATATGGATTAACAAATTTTAATTAGATTTATTATATATATATATATATATATATATATATATATATATATATATATATATATATAGTGACTTTTTCTATTGAGAACCACTAAATATGAAAGAACTAAAGAAACTAATCTTGAACCACATTTTTTAAGGGTATAAAAGTAATTTTCCTTTAAAGTATGAGAGTTTACTATTTTACCCTTTTAAATAACCACTTTATGTACAAAAGTTAAAGCATACTGTACAAGTGTATTATGCAGTTCTCGAGTTCCTAACATAAAAATGGTTCTTAATGGAATACCTCCCTATATATATATATATATATATATATATATATATATATATATATATAGGGGAGAGTTCTCCTAAAAAGTCTATTTTGCCTAAGAAGGCTAAGAAGGAATTCTAAAAACTCAAAAACCGACCCAAACAAGCTCCGATTAAATTCATTTTTGCATCATTGGAACCGTCTTGTCGAACCCTAAAACCCGAACCCTAAATTATAAAAAATAAACCCTAATACTAAAACCAAAACTTTAAATACAAACTCTAAACCTAAAGATAAAACTTAAAAGCTAAAAATCAAGCCCTAAAATCTAAATTCTTAAACTAATTGTTAAATCTAAAATTTAAAAGCTAATATTGTAGGGTTCGATGAGACGGTTCCAATGCCATCGAAATGAGTTCAATCGGAGTTCGTTTGGGTCGGTTTTCAAGGTTTTGAAATTCCTTTTTAGCCTTCTTAGGCAAAATAAACTTTTTATTTGATCTTTCCCCTATATATATATATATATATATATATATATATATATATATATATTCTTTTAGCATATTATCTAGATGAGAAAACTTTGTAATGATAATTTAGAAATATTTTGTATAAATTTTGTATTAAATATTATCAAAACACATATAAAAAAATTATAACCTAATATGTCAGAGAAGTTAATTACGAATTCATTGCAAAACTAATATTATTATTATGATATAATTTGTTGTATCTTTTTATGAAAATAGACACATGACTATTTATTCATTATTTATCAATTCGTTAAAAATCCTATAGATTACCATTAAGTCTGCAAATTCGATTTTGATAAAAATCTCAGAAAACTTGTCTCCAAATATTCTTGTAATACGTGACGTTATAAAAATATTTTGAATAAACTAATTATTTACACAAATTATTTAGTTGAATAAAAAAAATCTAAAATTTTTATTTTGAAGTCTATTCTAAATCATTTTATTACTATTTTAAATAATCATTTACATACATGTATGTATGTATGTATGTATGTATGCATGCATGTATGTATTTTACGCACAAATGCTTATTGTTATTTTTAAAACTAAATATAGAGGAACTACAATAGATAGATGAAATATTATTTAATAATATTTTACACCTACTTAAAAAAAAAGAAAAAGAAAAACAAAGTTGTAGGAATATTTATTTAAATAACTACATAAAAATTCCAAACATTACCAATCAAACTTAGATAGATTCTTAGATCTTTCATAGAATGTCATAGATTTCGAAACACGAAACTTAAACTTTAGGAATGAAAAGTTTACTAAGTAATTCATATAAATTTTAGGCTGACGTGTGATCTTGACGCATAACTCAATCAACCATTTTGGGATTGGTTGAGCAAAAACAAGTAAGTATTCATACTCCATCTTTTACTTTTTCGTATATTTTGGGATGTTGCATATGTTTACTCAAAACAATGTTTATAATCAAAAACCATTTGATGCAAGCATTTAGTCTATGTTAGTTAGAATCCTTACAATGTGAATTAATGCTATGTGAAATCTATGATTCATTATTCATGTGTAATCTACTGCAAACAAGATTCACGTACTCGATGTTATGCTAGTATTGAAACTTGTTTGAGAGACTATTATCTATTGCAGACTTTGTTGAAGTAGTAGTTTATACTATTACTGAAACTGGTTTGAGAGACTGTTATCTATTGCAAACTTGTGTTATTGCATGTCTTAATTTACGACTTGATCAGTCTTGACTAAGTTCTATGTATTACACTTGTTTGAGAGACTGAATTGCTATAGTATTCATATTATTTGCAAAAATGACTTATACGTGCCGTGATTCTAAATTTAGATAGTCTGATTGCCATGCATCAATTATTCAAAACATTTATTAAAACTGTAGGTTATACTCACCAACTATTCATATAGTTGACCCAAAACCCATTTTTACATATGTAACAGGTTAAATTGAAGATATGACGAAGACATAGGATAAGTTAGTGAACCTAGTTAATTGAAATCAAAGTTTAGTATTTCAAATTGTAATACTGTGTAAATTTAATTTCTGTAACGTTGATTATGTCTTAATGAATGTTGTACTTATTTTGTAACAATGAATCAATGATGTATTAATTATTTAAACTTATTAATAGCATCATGAGCTAATAAACAGTCGAGCATGCCCCGGCGTGTTCCGCCGTCGGTCGGGTTGTGACAAGTGCGGCTATCACTACCAAGTCCTTGGAAAGCTATATGGAAAAACTCAATGGATCTCCACTTGGCTGGAGTTGATATTACTAAAGCCATCATAGGGATTCCGGGGTGTGGTACCGATATCGTATTTTGGTTTGTCACTTGGTTGGGAGATGAATCACTAAGGAATAGGTTTCCTGATTTATTTTTGCTTGAAATATCTAAAGGATGCACAATTGCTGAAAGGGTAAGGATGCAAAGTGGATTGAGTACTTTGGTGTTTCAATGGTCTACTAATGTATTATCACTGGTTCAACAACAACAACTAGTTAACCTTTCAAACCTTCTAAATCAAACGCAATTTATTCCGGGTAATGACAAATGGCGATGGAATATTGGTAAACATGGGAATTCCTCAATTCAAAGTATCAAAGAAGCCTTGTTAAGCAATAATCAGTCGCGTATGGTTCAATCATTTTTTTTGGAATAATTGGATTCCAAAGAAAGTTAATTTCATGGCATGGCGTGCTCAATTGGATAGATACCAACAAAGGAGGCCCTGTTATTAAGAAGAAAGCATATGGACTCTTCTTGGTGTGTTTTTTGTGAAGAATATAATGAATCAACGGAACACTTATTCATCTCATGCAAATTTGCTCAACTAATTTGGGAAGGAATATCAAGTTGGTGCAGAATCAAGAACATGTTTCTGTTTCATATTGATGATCTGGTGAATTAGAATACTCTCGGTAGAGGATCACTAAGGTGGAAGAAAATTGTACACTTTGTTTTACTCACATCGTTATGGTGCATTTGGAAGTCTCGTAACGTAGTATTGTTTCAAGCTAAGTCTATTTCGGTTCAACAGATATTGGAGGATATTAAAATTATAACTTTCCTATGGGTAAGGAGTCGGGCTAAGTTAAATTCTTTTACTGGAAACCAATGGTGTAGTTTTGAACTTTCTGCATTGGAAGTCTAATGTTGAGTGATTGTATTTTCTTTCTCTTTTCTATATGTATTCTGATGCGGTTCTAACAATTTGTTGGTTCCGTTTGTTTTTAAATATATTGAGTTTGTTGGCCGTTCAAAAAAAAGTTGTTTATATTTTTTCTAGTTGCTTTTAATCAAACTATACTCAAAACTAGATAAAAAGGGTCAAATGAATCATTTTTGGTGTAATTTATATAAATGTTAGATCACATATATCCTTATTTTCTTTTTGTTCATTTAAATAAAATCTCACATGACTAATGATATGTTAGATGGGATTGTGTTGAATGATAAAACTATTTGAGTTAGATTGGTAAAGCTAGACTTAAAACTAAAGATTCTAGCCTTGCCTATGACCACTGTTTTGAAAGCTGGACCGGTCAAACTGGTTGTCAGACTGGAAAACTGGTGGTTGAACCGGTTTTTTTATTATATATATATATATATATATATAATGTTTATAAAATCATCCGGTTTAACCAGTCGGATCTCAGACCGGTAAGAAGACAGGTTCGATGTCCAGTCCGTCTCTGAAAACATTGCCTATGACACATTGGTGTGTATAAGATAAATATAAACATTAAGAAAATAAAAAAAGCTAATTGATGCATTAAATAAATATTTTTCTAACTCAATCTAAAGTTTCTTCATATTCAAAAATATAACTTTTAATCATTTCACTCAATTCTTTTATTTTATATTTTTCATCCACTTAATTTTTTACAACACAACTAAAGTGCTACTCCACTCAACCAATTCATTTTTCTAATGGATTGACATCATCATCTATCTATCTACTCTAATAAATATATTTTTTATTATATATTTAATCCGTTAATTTAGTTTGTTTATTATTTTCTCAATTATAATTTTACTTTTCAAATTAATTATCATTTTGTTATAATTTTTTTAACTATAATTTATTATTTATAAGTGATAAAAATATAAAATAAGCTAGTATCATTTAAGTTTTAACTAAACATATTGCTTTTGGAAATTTAAGTTTAAAGTTTAGTTATATTTTAATTCATAAAATTACAAAATGCTTTTGTTAACTCGAAAATATTCAATTTTTCTAATCAAAAAATCCATTTATATGCAAATTTAAAATATTCAAAATTATTTGAATAATTCAAAATTTAGAATTAGAAATTTATTATTATTGTGGTGTTCAACAATTACAATTTTATTAGTTTCTGGTATATTTTTTATATTGCTTTTGTTCATAAGACAATATTGTGTTTAAGGATTTTATGTACTTTATTTCAAAATTCAAAGTAAATTTTTTTTAAAAAAATAAAATTATAAATTAAAAGATAACTAAAAATTTAATTAAAAAAATTATGAACTATTTTTTTTTTCAAAATTCAGTGCAGGTAACTCTTTATTTGAAAAAAAATTCCGAGCTAGCTAAATATATTTTAAATTTTTATGAATTAAAAAACTAAAAAAATAAATTAAATTTCCTAAAATAGTATATTTAGTCAACCTAATAAATAACTAAAACACTACTGCTTAATTTACATCTTTTATCACTTACAAATAATAAATCGTAGATTAAAAATTTATAACAAAATCATAAATTAATATTTAAAAAGTAAATTGATAATGAGAAAAAATAATAAATAAACTAAAAAACGGAATTAAATATATGCTAAAAATATGTAAATAAAGTTTTAATTATTGAATAAATAAACTAATAAACTAATCTCTAATTTTTAAAAAATTATAAAAAAAATATTATAAGTAATTAAAAGTAAAAACAAAAAAAAAAAGGAATAGCGAAAGAAAATAAATAAAAAACTAGTACACTAAAAAAATGTTCTTTAACTTTATATATAATTTCATATTTCATCCTTTACTAGTAGGGGTAAAAGAATCATTTAAGGATAATTAACAGAAAAATAAATTTTAATTAGTGAAAACGATTTAATTGTTACAAAATATGAACATAAAGGATGATTGATGTAATTATTAAAGTTTAAGAATGAAATCTGAAAAATTCGAATTGATATTGGCAAAGTTATATAGATTATTAGTTTAAAAGTGACTGCTTTTTATATGTATTGAAAAAAGAAAAAGGATATTTATAGGTATTATTAATTTGATTATTAATGAATTTGTAATGGTAGCTAAATCGACTTCTTTATTTTTGGGATTTAAAGAAAATAACTTTTGAAAAAGTCGTCTATAATTGGCCAAATCGATAATAAAGACATGTTTTCTACATCATAATTTATTGTATCTTGAGTGGCGTGTTTGATATTAAAGATTTAAGGTTTATTAAATTTTGTCTATTTAAATAAATTTTAGAATAAAAAATTATAAAAGCTGAAACTTAGTTCTGTAAAAGACAAGAAAATAGAGTATATAGATAAGACTAAGTAAACAAACCAAAATTACAAATTTAAACAATCTAACTCAAAATAACAATTTTTTAGCTCTCGTAAATAGAGGCGTTCAATTAAACTGGCTTGGGTTCAGAAACCGGTTTCCAACCCAACTCGGCTCCCGGTCCCTAAGCCGGTTGGGCTTAAACCAGTCACAAACTGAACAGGACCAGGTCCTATAGGTTCGAAAAATCAATGATTTAAACCGGTTTCTAAACCAAACTGGTTTTGGCCCAAACCGGTTTTAATTTCAAACTTTAAAACCGAACCGGTTTGGGAAAAAAAAACAGTTTGTACACCACTACTCGTAAATAAATAAATTATGTTTAGTTGAGACTCAAGATAAGAATCTTTTTCATTTTTGAATCACGGGCATTCCTTGATTATTGTACGTTCTTGATCAAACTTGAAAGATGATTAAGATGACCACGATGACGATTTTTGCCTTCATTATATGTTTCGTCTCAAAAACCAGCTTTCTTATATAGTGACATGTTATATGTGAGCAATTGTATGTTTTAACTATCTATACATGCTAGCAATTGTAATCGATGCTTGATTACCCAAATTATGCAAGACTAATCTTTATTCTCTTAATTAAATGCACCAAAAATCAATAACAATGGGAATAAATCTAATAAGAAGCTAGGGCACACTTGCTATTAATGATAATAAACTTAGCTAAAAATAAAATAAAATAAAATAAACTACATCCTATGATCTTGGTTTACATTTCAACTGTAAGAACATGAATCCTCCTTAAAATCAAAGACTTTATTGCTTTGAGAGTCAATTTTCAAGATACATAAGATTTGAAGATGATGTATTGTCTTGACTAATGGACCCACCAAATAGGCTTGTGATCGAACCTCAAACTGTAGCTTGAATGGAACACTGCCGTTGTTGTATGACAAAACCAATTCCTCTCCAACTCCATAAAGTGGAACCATTTGACCATCCATGTTTACAAATATTGTCTTCTCACTTTTCTTTGGTTGATAATAGTTTATAAACTGATGATGAAAGTATAACAATATATTGAATAGTTAAATGTGTATATTTTGGTTAAAGTTTTTACAAATTAATATGTAAGATTGTGAACCTAGCTAGGACTATAAACTATTTGACATCCACATGAAAACACTGTTGGCCCTAGGGTGTTCAAACAAATCTGTATTCAAATCCGAAATATCCGGAAGTTTAGATACCCGAAAGTTCGGATTCGGATACATATTTTGAGAATTTTCGGATAGTTTGAATATCCGATATCCGAAATAGTTTTTTTTGAATAATTTTTCGGATATTTGGATAATTTGTCGGATATTCTGGATAATTTTCGGATATTAGAATGTTTGAAATATATGTTTTTAAAATTTCTTAATTTTTTAATTTTTTCTGATTTCGGATATCAGATTAAAGCCGTATCTAAAATTTCAGATATTAAAATTCACTATTTGAAATTTTTGGATATCCGAAGGTTAGGATATCCAGTTTTAAACACCCCTAGCCGACCCTTAATGGGTATTTAACTTGCTAAAAAATATGATTTTACTATAATAATTTAATTTTATTGTATACTTTGTTTTTTTTTGTCAACTACCATTAATTTATGAATTTTTATATATCTATAAAATCACGTTACAAACATAACCCAAACAAATATAATGGTCAGCTTCAAGTCAAACAACTGACTTGAAACTGAATTTTATGGAATATTAAATCATTAAAAAAAATATTAATGTTTTTTGAAAGCTAATTACTTAAGTTTTTTTTGAACAGCAAATTTCATTAAAAACACTAAAAAACGAGCAAGCAAGATGCTAAAACTCGCAAACATCAAATGTACAATACACCAAGAAATACAGAAATCAATTAATTAAGTCGTATTGTCAATATTAAACAAGTTTAGTTGTTGTCATGTTTAGGTGTAAAAAAGTAATTATTACCTGCCCACTTCCAACTTTAATTTGTGAGTAAAAAAGATATAAGGGTGTTGATGAAACATGGATGCCAAAAAACGTAGCAGGATTTTGTATGATCATCTTCACAGAACAATTTATGGTCAACAATTTGGTTGGAACTCCTGTGTAATCCGATCCTTCTCCGTAATAAAAATTGTTTAATTTCCAACTCTACAAACACATGCATATATGCCAACAAATATATATCTAAATTAAACAATGAGAAAAAATGCAAAAAAAAAAAATATAATAATCAGATATAATATAAGATTAAATTGTTAAATATGATCTTTCAGCCTATTAGTTTTCTTTTAACATAATATGAAAAGTATTGGGTTCGAATTCAAATCAAGACATATTTTTAAGTCAATGTTACATGGTTTACTCAATTGTGAGTTTATTCATGTACAGAGATCACACGTTTGCCTCAAGGTGTTAAATGTGAGGTGATGGTTAAAATCATATATTTGGTGGATGTGTTTCAAGTTGTTAAAAAGAAAATAAGATTAAATTGTATTTTGTGATCGATATGTGTAGTAAAATTAGTATATTGGGGCATTAGTGTGGTTCAGTTAATACCTTTAATAGAACTTATCATTTAATTAAAACATTAATAACCCATAAATACATTAACTGAATTGGGACACTTGTTAGGCTATTTTTAGCGGAATAAAAAGTCGGTTGAAATAATAAATTAAGAGATTAAATTTAAAACTTAAGAATTATATATTAAGTATTAACCAGAAATGACAATTGTAAAACAAAAATATTGAAAGTGTAAAAATATTAAATTAAATATATAAAATATTACATGTTCATATAAAATAATGAATAAAAATTATATATTATAATAGAAATGATTATATCAGACAGTGAAAATTGAGTTAAGATGACATAATTAAATTATTAAAATCAATGTAAAAATATCAAATTAAAATGAATTAAAATACTAATATAAATTATTATATATACTAGAATTATTAAATAGGTACATAGTGAAAAATATTATATATACATCATAAACATGAAGATATAATATCTTAAATGTTAAATTAAATTAGATATATTTTAATAAAATTTTGGATTTCAGTCCTTTTTCACATGAAAAGGATGTATAAAATCTTCACAAAAATTTCATGCATTTATAATCATTTCATGTTATCAATCAAACACGTGATGTCTCAAAACTTTGATTCTAAATCTAATAAAATCTCATGAATTAAACGCTTTTTTTTTGTTACTCAAATGGTTTGACAAAGAGAAATAGATAAAAATATGAAAGTTTAAAATAAACAAATTTCACTAAGCGTTTTAAAAAATAGACATAATTTTTTAACTTATAAGTCTTATGAATAATCTTTTTAAGAGATTATGTTTAAATTTATTAACAAAATTGAAAGATTACAATAAACTAACATGTAAGCGCGTATGTTTGTTGGTTAATTAGGCATGCTATAGGCTTACCTAACGGCAGAAGCTAATTTATCTGATAACTAGCAACCAAATTTAGCGAATAAATGTACCGACCATACATATTAAGCCAACTTATCTTTTCATTTTGAAAAAATTATACCAAAATTGTCAATTTTAGTAATTTTTCGTTAAAAATATCATCTTTCATTCTAATAAAATTAGCTAGCAACGTAAATATATAACGATTAAAAATTCTTTAAAGTGTTAATCCTAGTATACAATTTCATGTTATTTTATAAAGACTACTTAGTTTAAAAACGGATAAAAGTAATAACTTGGTATTATATGCGATCACAATATTTAATTTTTTCCCTGATAAGAAGCCATCCAACCTAGTTATACACTTATGCATAGATCGAGTCCTACAAAATTAATAATTAATCATGAGGTACAACCTAGATCAATTGGTTTTGGGCCTTTTCAGAGTAGGTAACCTTACGACTTTTAAATGCAAAGGTCATTGGTTTGAGTCTCTCTTAAAATATATAGGTGGGCTAGAGGTTTTAACACGTTGAGTATTCGGACAATGAGTTTCCTTTGGAAGGTAGCTAGGTGCGGGTGATCAGGGTTAGATGTATTTATTGTTCGTTTAAAAAAGATAAAATTGCAAGAAGCACATAAACAAGTATATCTGGTTTAGTTTTTTTTAATGAAAACCGTCGATTAGTTGACAGGTTCCCGAAAGAAAACTCATACATAAGACACTTCACTTATTTCTCGCCAATTAAAGAGGAAATTCATTACCAGAAGACCTATTGCTCATCCAAGAGCAATTGCTCACAAAGATACCGAAATCCAAGACCTCTCATAAATTGTACCGGGTGAAAGCTCTTTGGTAAATATAATACACGAGGCATAACAAAATCTCTTTCTCTTCTACAATTCTACTATATTTCTATAAATAGTATGTATATAAAAAGTTACCATCAAATATACAATTTGTTGGTTCTTAATAGAATAAATCCGTGTATATATATATAAAAGAAATATTATTTATCAAACTTGTAAAGAAATAGCAGTTTTACCTTCATTTGAACCTGAAGTTTATACGGTCTGCTGGCACCCCAAGTAATCAAACAAACAGTCACAAAAACCATCACCAATCCCATAATAACCATCAAAACCCTAAACTGTCTCGTAAACTGTTCATCATGATAATAATCATCATCCCCATAACCTTCAACTTCCTCATCAATCACACTAAACAACCCTTTCTTCTTACTCAAAAACTGCTGATGATGATGTTTTCCGATCATCGAAAACCCGTAAGGCCCAGAAACCCGGCTCTCATACGACATCCGTGAGTGAGACGGATGCGACGGAGAGTCAGCCGGGGTCGTGTGACTCGTAGATGATTTATCATAATGCGAGTCATGTGACGGGCTTTGAACAATGTAATTACATTTTGGAGATTGTGAAGATGTTGATGTGCATCCGGCTAAACTGTTTGAATCTGTTTCAGAATGCATTGTTTGTTAAAAAATGGTGACTTTGATTGATTTGTAAGAAGCTAAATTGAAGGGTTGATTGTGATCGGATTGGATTTGGAAGGTGTTTGTGAGCGACAACGGTGGGAATGGAAAGAGACCGTTTCATGTGAAGAATAAATGGGGATTTTGGAACCTTAACAAAATCTTTAATATTGACAAAGTAAGTGTGTGTGTTTGTGTCAGTCATAATATCAGTTTATGTGTGTTAAATATTAATGGGCTCAAATCTAGGCCATGTGTTATTTATGGTTATTTTGTTATTTTTGTAAAAATTTGTATTGGTCAGTTTATGTTTAATTAGTAAAGCCGGAAGCTAGCGGTTTTCGTGTTATATTTGAATTAACTTGTTTCCAAATAATTTATGTTGAAACTAGGGTAACTGTTATATTTGAATTAACTTGTTTCCAAATAATTTATGTTGAAACTAGGGTAACTGAAAATGTATATTAAATAAACATGAAAACCTATTTTATTTGACTCGGGCTGTTTCCGAAAAAGTTTACATTGAAATGTGTATCAAATTGAATTTATACTGACACATACATAAAAGTATGCATGTACGAAATTTTTTAAGTTAAGTAAAAGCGTGAATCTTAAAAGCAAAGGGTAAACAATTAAGGAACAAAAGGATAAATTCCAAACTTTTAACACTGGAAAGGATGAAAAAAAAACATTTTTAAGAATAAATTGTGATTTTGATCCTTTGTGTTTATTCAAAATTTCAGAGATAGTTCTTTATGTTTCAAAATGTCAAAATCAGTCCTTTAAGTTTTCAAACGTTGCAAACTCGGACATTTCTCCGTTAACTCCGTTAAGTATTAACAGAATAAAGGAGTATATCTGAAAATTTATGTAAGCATAAAAGACTAAAAGTGAAATTTACTTAATTACTTATATGATTTTTGACATTTATGCCCCTATTTGTCAGTACTTAACGAAGTTAATTAATGGAGAAATGACCGAGTTTGCAGCATTTGAAAACTTAAAGGACTGGTTTTAACATTTTGAAACATAAAGAACTATCTCTGAAATTTTGTGTAAACATAAATGACTCAAAATGCAATTTACTCTATTTTTAAAAAGTTACTAAAAAAGGTAAAGGGACTAAATGTGTAAACATAAAAGGTTAAGGGTTGTAATTGTCAGTGTAAAATTCCATCGACATTGCATTTTAAGTTGTATGGGATCCGAAACTTTAAAACTCAAACGATGCAAAAAAAATAAAATAAAATATTTTAAAAGAAGTTAAGAAACTAAAAATGTTGATTTTTAATATTTAAGAACAACAATTATTTTTGAAACATTCGTATAGAATTAGGAATGCTAACGGAAGAAAACGAAAACATAAATAGTGTACGCGTTTTATTTCTACTGTGTTACGAAATAAGCTTTTTATGTGCATTTTAAATAATACTTTACGATCCGATAAATATTCGATATATTGATTCTTTGACTATGTTTTGTTGGAGTTTTATCATCCTCAAAACATTTTAATCTATATTTTAAGATAAAACTAGAAGAGCTAGCCATGCGCTATGACGAACAGTAAGTTAAAGATTCATACGCTGCAACATGGCGGTACAATTAAAAGAAACATATGAAGTAATGCATGATCAATTATAAAGATTAAAACCTAGATAAAGTACACTATTGTGGCTTATGCATTACAGTATATGAATTTAAAAAAAAATAATAGGAAAAAGTAAAAGAAAAAAAATAAAAGCAAAATCACATGAAGTGGTTTGTTTACGAATTTCAATACGTATGTTACCTCTTAGGTAAATAAAACAAATGTATAAAGTTACAACGACTTAGCTTTGAAGATCGACATATGTATAAAAAGTAATTATATAAATGTGAGATGTTATTAAGTCATGCCGGTGAAGGTTCCTATGAAAATCATAATCTTGAGGAAACGAAGAAAAGTAATTACAATCATCGTCAATTATTTTTTTTTAGTTTTTTTCTTTTTTATTTGCTATTATCATAAGATAAGAAATGTACAAAAAAAAGAAAAAAAAAAAAAATATATATATATATATATATATTTCAAGTTATTATATATACGTAACATTTATATTACACATAGTAGTTACATATACGATCCGTAACTTTTTGAATTATATTTATATAAATTTGTGATCTACATATTTTTCTTAGAATTTTTATTTTTTATTATAACATTTTTAACCATAAAATAAAACATTATGTAAAGAAAGTCAAAAAGTTATTGTTAGGTATGATTTTTCTTAGTTTTTCTAAAATGAGGAGTTTTCTTATGAAATTTTCCTCTATATATGTGTGTGTGCGTGTGACAAGGATCAAATAAAAATGTCTATTTTGCCTAAGAATGCTAAAAAAGTTTTTTTAAAATCTTTAAAACCAACTCAAACGAACTCTGATTGAACTCATTTCGATGGCATTGGAAACGTCTCATCGAACCCTACAATATTTGTTTTTTGATTTTAGCTTTAACAACTAGTTTTAGAGTTTGGATTTTAGGGCATGCTTTTTAGCTTTTAGGTTTTATCTTTAGGTTTAGGGTTTGTTTTTATAATTTTGGTTTTATTATTAGAGTTTATTGTTTAAAATTTAAGGTTTAGGTATTAGGGAATTACAAGTCGGTTCCAATAATGTAAAAATTAATTCAATCGGAGTTTATTTGAGTTGGTTTTCGAGTTTTAAAAATCAGTCTTAGCTTTATTAGACAAAAAAAAAAATAAAAAAAAAATAAATAAATAAATAAAACCTCTTAGGGAAACATTTCCATGTATATATATAATAAGAAAATTCATGCCACTCATTCCTTTAATAATTTTTGTTCCCCGAGAGCAACATGTAAAAGTTATGTTTATGTCCAAAGAAACCCAAACCATAAGATTAAGAGGAAGTGTTCATCAAATTCTAAAAGTTTTAAGTTATCCAACAAACTAAATTATCTGGGTACTCACCTTGATAATGTTTTAAAACTATGAAATGTTTTCCATTTGCATAAATAGACGTCAATATATTAAATACTTAAACAGACGTCAATATATTAAATACTTAAATGTATTTTAAAAACTATGAAATGTTTTCCATTTGCATAAACAGACGTCAATATATTAAATATTCAAATGTATAGAGGCTCTCTGTGTATAAATGCATTTAGGCTTTAACATACGTATAGTTTGAACAAATTACTATCAAGTATAGAGGCTCTCTACGTATGGTTTTCTACTTTTCTAGGACTTGTTGAAAGGTTAATGATTCAATGTCTCTCATAATGGGTAGAGTAACATATATATAGAAAGAATAATTACACTTGAGTCACAAAGAATGAATAAATGACAAAACAAATATTACAAATAATGTCAGTTAATATCCCCCCTCAAGCGAGAAGGTGGAGGCCCAATGCGAAGACGCGTCCGAAAGAGCTCAAACTGAGGGCGAGGTAAACTCTTAGTGAAAATGTCTGCCACCTGAAGCTTGGTTGGAATGAAGCGAGTATGAAGTTTGCCGGAGGAAACGAGCTCACGAATAAAGTGATAATCAAGCTCAATATGCTTTACCCGTTTATGAGAGACCGGATTCTGAGTCAGGAAGAGAGCACTGCGGTTGTCACAAAGGAGAGTTGGTCGATCTTTTGGCAAGGCGTGAAGCTCAGTAAGCAAGTGAGTAAGCCAAATCATTTCAGCAGCCTTATTGGCCATGGCACGGTACTCGGATTCACAGCTAGATCTAGAGATTGTAGGTTGTTTCTTAGCACTCCAAGAAACAAGATTGCCACCAAGGAAGATGGAGTACCCATACGTAGAGCGGCGGGTTTCAAGGCATCGTGCCCAATCAGCATCGGAGAAACCAATAAGAGATGGTTGATTGGGTTTGGAGAACGTAAGACCGTAAGTGAGGGTGCCTTTAACATACCGAAGTATACGTTTAACTTCTTGGTAGTGATCAACAGTTGGGGCATGCAAGAACTGACTAACCTGATTTACAGCATAAGATAGATCCGGTCGCGTAATAGTAAGGTATTGCAAAGCACCCACAATAGAACGATAATGGGTGACATCCGAGTAGGGTTCCCCATTTGTGGTAAATGTAATATTTGCTGCAAGCGGGGTGTGAGCGGGTTTGGCATCAGTCATGTGAGCACGATCTAAGATTTCACGTGCATATTTAGCTTAGTTTAAAAAGAGCCCATCATCAGTGTAAGAAACTTGTAGCCCAAGAAAGTAGTTAAGCTCCCCGAGATCTTTAATAGCAAACTCTTGATTTAGACGGTTGATGAAGGACCGAATAAGCAAATCTTGATTACCAGTCAAAATGAGATCATCAACATAAACTAGTAAATACATTATGCATCTATCACGTTTAAAAATGAACAGTGATGTGTCGGCCCGGCTACACAAAAACCCATTGTCACATAAAAACGTACTGAGATGTTGAAACCAAGCACGTGGAGCCTGCTTAAGTCCATATAATGCTTTATTTAACTTACACACATGTGTAGGATATTTAGAATTGATGAAACCAGGAGGTTGTTCCATGTACACATCCTCACGTAAATGGCCATGTAAAAACGCATTGTTAACGTCTAATTGATGCAATCGCCAGTTGTTAAGAACCGCCAATGAGAGGATAACACGAACAGTAGTGGCTTTAATAACAGGACTGAATGTGTGTGAGTAGTCAAGACCAGGTGTTTGGGTATACCCTTGGGCCACAAGGCGCGCTTTAAACCGATCAATAGTTCCATCAGAATGGTATTTGGTTCTGAATATCCATTTGGACCCAATAATTTGACGATTAGAGGGGCAGGGAACAAGAGTCCATGTGTGATTGCGGTTGAGAGCATCAAGTTCATTACGCATAGCAGCAATCCATTGTGGATTTTTCATGGCAGTTTTGACACCCTTTGGATCAGTTGATGTAAGAAGAGCATGGTGAAGAGGGTGGCAAGTAAGAGAGCTGAGATCAGCATAGTGTCTAGGCTTAAAAATTCCAGCTTTCGCACGTGTAACCATAGGGTGAGTCGGAGTAGGTGGCGGAGGTGGTGGTATAGGAATAGGTGAAACCAAAGAACCAACAGGAGGGTGAGGGCTGTCAGTAGAGAAATTGGAGGATGATGGTGAACTAGGAATTGTGGTGTAAGGAATGGGGGGATGACTAGACACGTAAGGAGGTTCAGATGGAGGAGCCAAAGGAGGTGAAGAGGGACCATGAACAGGTGGGTCCATGCACAAGGAACAAGGCTGAGGTGTTATGTTGGCAGGTCTGGAAGGTGTGGGAATAGGAGTAGAATTGGGAGTGGCAACAAAATGGGAGAGTTCAAGAGTAGACATAGGAGATGCGAAAGTTGCAGTGGAAAACGGAAAGTGATTTTCATCAAATATGGCATGCCGAGAGATATAGATGCGGGAGGTGAGTGGATCTAAACAACGGTAGCCTTTGTAAATCGGACTATATCCGATGAAAATGCACGGTAAACTTCGCGGAGCAAGTTTGTGTTCCGAGTAGTCACGTAAGTATGGAAAGACTCGACACCCAAAGGCGCGGAAAGATCCATAAGATGGTATGTGATCAAAAAGAAGCTCATACGGAGATTTATTATCTAAAATCGGTGATGGTAAGCGATTAATGATGTAAACGGCCGATGAAAAGGCATCGACCCAAGACGAAGCAGGAAGGCAGGCGTTGAAGAGCATGGCCAAGCCCGTTTCAACAATATGGCGGTGCTTTCTTTTGGCTCGTCCGTTTTGTTGGGGTGTGTATGGGCAAGAGACCCGATGGAGAGTTCCATTAGCATCAAAAACGGAACGAACCGTGTGATTAATGAATTCAGATCCACCATCACTTTGGAAAACTTTGATATTGCGTGAGAATTGAGTTTGAACAAACATGATAAATGATTTCAAAATTTTAGAGAAATCGGATTTTAGTTTAAGAGGATACATTCAAAAAAAACGAGAATAATCATCTAAAAACATAACATAATAGCGATAATGATCAGTGGATGCAACGGGGGAGGGACCCCAAAGGTCACAATGCACAAGGTCAAGTGGGTGAGTTGCTCGTTTTGTATTAAGATCAAATGGCAATCGTTTACTTTTAGCAAGTTGACATGGCTCACAAATAACCGGTTTGGGAAGCAAAGCATTAATGGATAAATAACCCAATTTTTGTAACATTACAATAATATCAAAATGAACATGTCCCAACCGGGAATGCTAAACTTCAAAAGAGGCATGGGTCTTATTATGAGAAGCAACGAGAGCTTGGTGATCCGGCTGTAAAATGTAAAGACCATTTTCACAACGGCCTTGTGCCATCACCTGTTTTGTTTCTCGATCCTGAATAAAAAAAGATGGAAAGGAAAGTAAGACATCAACAGGATTATCTTTGGTTAATTTACTGATGGATAAGAGGTTTTTGGTTAGATGAGGAACAACCAAAATGTCGTTCATGTGCAATTTTTGACAAAGAACGGCAGATCCTTTACGAACAACAGGGAGAGTTTGACCGTTACCAAAGGTGACGGTTTCATTACCTGGAACAGCCGAGGAGTTAGAGACAGATGCAGAAGAGGATGTCATATGATCAGTCGCACCAGAGTCGACATACCAGTCAGGACCACCAGTTGAAACATGGCACTGAGATAGAAAAGCAGTGGCCAAGGAATCATCAGAAGTAGGTGCTGCAGAAGATGCAAATGAAGCAAGTTTGGGACACAAATTGGCATAGTGCCCGTCAGTCCGGCAAAGTTGGCAATGAGGAGGTCTCTGACCACGTGACCGGTTGTCGGAGTCATTAGAAGCCCTAGCACCGCACCCACCACGACCTCTGGTTGTAGGAGAAGAGCGAGTGGTTTGAGCAGAGAAGGCGATAGGAGAGGTGGTGGTGCGGTGAAGAGTACGTAAGAATAATTCATGGCTTTCCGCCCGAGCAAGTAATTCGGGAAAAGTTGGAGGAGGCCGAACAGATCTGATGTTGGTTGAGAAGTTCTTAAACGAAGGCCCTAGACCACATACAAATGAGTGCAGAAGATCCGCATCATTAACGGGTTGGCCAATGGCGGCAAGTTGATCACATAATATCTTGAACTGGCGACCATATTCAGCAACAGATTTAGAATCTTTCTGAATGGATCTAAGCTGATCACGCAAGTTGTGAACACGTTCAATAGAGGTGTTGCCATATGCCGTCTCAAGAGCAAGTCAGATGTGGCGAGCAGTGGACAAGCCAACGACCATGGTGACCGCTTCTTCAGTGAGAGATGCATGAAGAATAATGATGGTTTTCTGATCAGCAGCAAGCCAGGAAGAAAAGGCCGGATTAGGAGCTGATTTAGGATCATCAGGGATAGTGGCAGAGGGTGCAGAGGATGTACCATCAACATGAGGGAGTAAATTTTGAAAGGAAAGAATAGGGATCATCTGATTCTTCCACAACAGATAATTGGATGAGGATAATTTAATTGTGAGCATATGAATAATGGTGTTGAGGGAGATGGAAGCATCAGAAGCAGACGCCATGGAAGAAGGAAGAAGGGGGAAGGGGAAGATGGGGAGGGGAAGGGAAGAGGAAAGAGCTTAGTGGGAGAGGAAAAATGAAGGGATGAGAGTTAATAGAGGCTGTGATACCATGAAAGGTTAATGATTCAATGTCTCCCATAATGGGGAGAGTAACATATATATAGAAAGAATAATTACACTTGAGTCACAAAGAATGAATAAATGACAAAACAAATATTACAAATAATGTCAGTTAATACTTGTCAGGTAATCATGAATGAAACCATTTTAGACACGGTTAATGCATAAAGGGCTAAGATCTCTTGATATAGGTTTAACCCTTTTAGAAAAACTAGAAGCCCAAAGGACCTTTAATTCTATCTAGCAATAGAAAAAAGAGTTTTTTCTCAAAAGAGTGTCGGTGAAAAAATTATTTATCAAATTGGGTGATTTAAAAAATATTTATTAAAATGGGTGTTTTTCACTTATTTTTTATTTTTAACTAGTTTATTATAATTTTTTGATTCAATCAAAATAGAAAAACTAACGAGACTAAAGTGAATTAATTAAAAAAATGGAAAATGGTAATGTGGTATAATAAATTAGTTAAAAATAAATAAAATAAGTTAAAAACACTCATTTTGGTAATTATTTTTCAAATCTTCCATTTTGGTAAATAATTTTCCTACCAATGCTCTTTTGGAAAAAAAAACTCATAGAAAAACATTATATATTATATTTTGAATATAAACACACTTTGATGTTGATGTGTAAATCCTAGTTTATAAAAGCATGTTTTATCTATCTTGAAAATTTGCTAAAAACTATATAAAATTATTTCCAAGACTTATGTTGCATAATAAAATTTATTAATAAACTTTTCGTTGTGCAAACATGGTAACCTAAGGAACTTACTAAACAAAATAAACTATTGAAGCCAATCAGTCATACTTTTTTTTTGAATGGCTAATTTCTGATAGACCACTGTAGTATCATCGTGCTATCAGTGGTACCATCCGATCATATTTACCATCAAGTCACAAGTTATAGAAAAAACTCAATACTTTGAGAAAAAATCCCCTTGTGAAACTCGAACCCATGACCATTTGGTTCCTAAGGTTTATCCCACCACCAAATGCTCAACCATACTTCTAGGTAACCTTTTTTGTTAATAATGAGTAATTAAATTAAATGCTATTAATTTATTAGTGATGAATAAATGTCATACACATATCTCGAAACACTTGATCAATCATCTTAAATTTATTTAATTCAATATTAGAAAACATTTAAGTTGGAATGAGAAATGGATAAAGAATATCAACATAGACATGTTATGAATCAAGAGAGATTAACAAATTAATTAAATTATAGTTAAAATAGCAAGACAAAAGATTTTTATGCCTAAGAATAAACATACAAATATCTTATAGGTTTTACTTAATTATAAACATATATTGTTTTCAAAATGATTTTTGAAAATTCAAATTCCTCAAGAATCATTCTATAATGAGCAAGTCTAGTATAATATCTTTCATAGAAGACAAACTATCTTAAAAAGTTAAAATGATTTAAGGAAAAATTGAAAGAGGATAGCATCTTCATGTGTTTAAAAATCAAAAGAAACTTAACCATATTTGTATAACCTCTTGCAAGATATGATATATAAAGGTCAAACAAGTCTTGTAGTGACTTATTTAAGTGGTCATAGTATATGGAGTATCATCGTGTTATCAGCGATACCATCCGATCATATTCACCCAAACCGGTTTTCAAACCGGTCCGAACCGCCGGTTTATAATAGGTTCACATCCTCATCTCCCAAACCGGTTTTCAAACCGGTTTCAACCCCTTCAAACCGGTTTCAAACCGGTTCCTATAGGTTTGACATCCTCATCTCCCAAACCGGTTTTCAAACCGAACCGCTTTTCACCCAAACCGGTTTGAGCACCTCTAGCTTAGAGCGACTGTCCTTGTGACCATCGGGCTCAGAATGGCCGGTTCGTTGTTTTATGACTTGGTTTAGATATGTGATGTCTTATGCGCTATTTTTCTTAGCCCATTTTGCTCTAAATACACATATACATATATAAAGAATGTTTCTTAATTAATTCATACTTTTAACATAAATTTGAAGAGGAGATCGAAGATAAAAAAAAGGAAGAAAATGAAGAAACTTCCAACAAAATGTTCATCCATTCTTGTATTATTGTGAGGTTTTCATTAGAATACTACTCTTAGCCAGTTCCATAGTAATAAACTAATAATGCCATTTGGTGCAGAGTTGGACAATGAAGTCCTAAAAGTCTCCCAAGAATCTGGTAACGTGCCAAGGAGCCATAAACCTTGTATCTCGTCTTCAAACTTGATACCCATACCTTCAAGTTGATTAATAATTGCCTGAAAACTATTCAAGTGATCGGTAACTGGGGTTCCATCACGATACTTCAAATTTATCAACTGTTTAATCAAGAACAATTTATTATTCCCTGTCTTTTGAGCATACAGCTCCTCTAGCTTGTTCCATAAAGTACGGGCATGAGTCTCTCCGCTAATATGGTTCAAAACATTATCATCAACCCACTGACGGATATACCCACAAACCTTTCTATGCAGAATACTCCATTCTTCATCTGTTTTATTTTCAGGCTTATCCATACGAAACACATGCAAATAATAATCCTTCATATAAAGAAGGTCTTCCATCTTGCCTTTCCAAACATGATAATTAGAACCGTTCAAATTCACCATCCTACTTGTATTAACATCCATCGTTCAAACAAGTGTTTATCAACTAACAAGAACAATAGTCAATAGCTCTGATGCCAATTTGATGGGAAATACACGCGACCCGGTCATAAATGATTAACTACAAAATGCGGAATGATCTTCGTTTGACCAAAAATTACTGACCCGAATGAACCTATGAGGATTCAAACAAATAAGGTATTTTAAAACAATAAAAGAACACCAAATTTTAACGTGGAAACCTCTCAAAATGAGAGCAAAACCACAAGACTACTAGAGTCGCTTCAAATCCACTATCACCAATAATCAAGCCCACAAAGTTATAGAGATACACTAGAGGCATGAAACAATCATCATATACTTAGGAATCAAATAACATCAAGCTATGGAATCAAATGTAAAATAAAATAGAGGAATCACCGAATAAAGTTATCCCAAACTTAGATCCGAACTTCTCTTCTTTTGGCTTCAAAGTTAGATCACCTTGAAAGAAAATGATCTCACTTTCTTCTTGGTCACATGCTACTGTCAACAATCAAAAAACTTCTTTTGTATGTGTTCTTTCGGTAGCCTCCAAAACAAAGAACACAAATATTGTATTCACACACAAATTGAAGAATGGCGTCAGTGCCTTGCACTCAAAACACAATTTTTTGTGTTCTCACCCCAAGAAGAACTGACGGCAGCAGTGGACCAAGAACAGCAAAGAAAAAAAATTCTCTTTTAAACAGAACCCTATTTTCTTCTGTTTATATTTAACCCTAAATGTGTTTGGGCTAAATAAAAAATTATAGGCTTTTCTCATGGGTCAAAAATAACCCAACACTATCTTGAAATATTGAAGATTGTAAAGACATGCTATCTTGAATTAATTTTTTTGAATAAGATGATCATTTATTTTGTTTAGTAAAATGTTGTATGAGTCATCCTAAGCGGATTTAAGGAGATATTAGTGTAGAAACTCTTGCTATTATGATCAATAACATGATGTAGAGTTGGTTTGTTAACGCCAACTTAAACATTTGTAAATCAGTTTTATCATCTCTAACTCTTAAACTTTTCATATTGTATATTTACCATTTGAGAATGGAATTCGTTTAGGAGGGGTTGTGTGGGTGTGGTTTTTTTTTTATTTTTTATGTGTTATTCTTGCTTGGGAGGGAACATGTTTGGTCTTTGTGATATTGCATTGAAGGAATGACAAACCATTGAACTGTGGCTGGATTTTGCATTACTTTCAGTTGAGATGGATATTGCTTGGTTAGATTCAGTAACATTATTAAGGGTAAAGTGTTGGATGCTCAAGGCGTTTCCATCAGCAACATAAAGAGATTCCTTATCGTTGTATGTCTCAAGGTTTTCAAGATTTGTCATGTCTGGTATGACATGGTTGTTTACACCTGTATCCGAATATCATGTGCTATTTCTAGGGATGGAACACGAGTCAACCGTACACAAGTCCAATCCTGACTGTCAAAAGATCACAGTTCGGACATTCGGATGAGCCACCTCGATTGTTTGTGCCATGAACAGTATTCTGAGCATTGGCTCAAGCAAAACAATTGTCTTCATGGCTATTGCTTCTGGCGTTGTTATAATTCTAGATGGAAGTACGATAGGCTCCTCTACGTCCACAAGAGGGTGCACTTTTATTGTAGGATACACAAGAGGTATAGAAAGCTTAAGGGGATCAGCAAAAGGTAAAATAAGCTGGTAGCCGAGGGTGAAAGCCATTTGGTGAAGGATGGAGCTAGATCAAAAGCAGAGCCAGTTGTGGCAAAAAAGGCATTGGTTGCCACTGGTGTAGATGGCTTTGTTACCATGTAGTCATGGTTAGTGAGGAGACACTAAAGCTCACTAAATTGCTTAGTGTGTTAGAATTGTTGATTTAGGCCATTGTACTTGGAAGGTAGAGTCTGAAATGACTTAGAGAACCATGTCCTTCTGTTGAATGGGCTCTCTAATGTGAGCAAGCATAGAGACATAGGTGGTGTTCGTTTTTTAAGAGGTAAAATATTCGTAGTTTACAGACCACATCTGCAGAAGAAAAGGTGTACCACATCTCTGCAATCTGCAATAAGAATATTGTTTGTTTTTAACGTCTATTTACAGTTAAAATAAACTGGCTGTAGCGTATGGATGGTGGTGGTGTACGGACGGTGATGGTGGTGGTGGTGTACGGATGGCAATGGTGGTGGTCGGTGATGGGGGTGGCCGACGGATATGGTAGTGAACGGTGGTGACGGAGGGTGGTGGCCGACGGTGGTGGTGGTGGCGGTGGTGGCCGACGGTGGTGGTGGTGGCGGTGGTGGCCGACAATGGTGCTAGACAATGGTGGTGGAGGGTGGGTGCCTGGATGGTCAGTGGCGGTGGGTGGTCTATGTGGACCTTAGAAGATTTCAGAAATGGCTAAGCCAGATCTGCATCAAAAGAGATCGCGCAGACGTTACTTAAACATCTTCGAAAAAACAAACAGTTTGCATATGACAATGTCTGCCTATGGGATGCAGACAAAAGAGCCTATGCAGACTTTTGGGGAAAAAACAAACACCACCATAGTCTTGTGCTATGTTAAGTAATCAATGGGATTTTCAGTGCTATGTTAAGTAATCAATGGGATTTTCATCTTCCTTCATCTTAAGCTGAAGAAGTTGCGTCTTTAGTGTGTATTTCTAGGATGCAGTGTGTGAAGCATTTACCTCTAGCCATAGTCTCATATCGTTTGTGATGTGTTGCCTTTAACATGGCTTAGAGATGACTGAGATAATGATCACTTTAGCATGCGCATCATTTTGAAGCCAGACTATGTAATTTAGGATGCCTCATTTGCAGTGCACGTATATAATGTATACATGTCTGGGCCCTCAAAGGGGCAAAGTAAAATTGCACTAATTTTAGCGTTATTTTACTTATTTTGTGAAAAAATAACGTTAAAAGTATTGGGATGACTAACTTCAAACGACAAATTTGAGCCGAAGACTCTTTCAAAGCAGTCTCTCTATCCCGACTGAGGTAGGGGTAAGGTTTGTGTCATTCTCCTCAGACCTTACTGAACAGTGAAAATATATAGGAAATGTTTGTTTTTTACAGTGTAATTTAGGATTCAATTGTGGAGTTACGGGTTGCATCGGAAGCAGCATGAATTGTTTTGTTAGGGCATTATATAGATTCATCAATATAATCATAAAGATTGTCGATAATCAGGAATGGTTCAAGCATTGTCGATAGTTTTTTCCTAAATACTCCCATTTTGCATGTACTCAGGTTGTGCGAGTACTAGAGGGTTTGCAAGTACATTGATTGCGTGGATACAGATGTGTGTGCACTTCGGTTTGGGTGGGTACTTGTTGGTGCGTACTCTAGTTGTGCGGGTACTCGAGGTTTGTGGATACCCTAATCGTGGGGCCGTGGGGTTACGAAGCTTGTCAATGCAAGGATGACAATGATGGTATGAACTGCTGTGGTTGTCTATTGTCGGTTGAGATGAAGATGATGACCGTGATTTGAGCAGTAAGTGTATTGATGTTGCTGTTGATGGTGTGATGGGGATCCAAGTTGTGCAGCAACTGGTTGTGATGAGTACTTGATGGAGCTTTGTGGCTCTGATAACAAAACAAAGCTCAAGGAATTGTAAATGTTAAATTAGCCTCAAAAGTTTACGAGGAATATATATACATTATACACTACATTTAGGAGCTAGATATTGATATTTACATTTATGTTTTAACACTAGCTTTTTTTTTGAACGGCGAAGGTCTCAATCGTGTGAACCCACAGTTTTCGGGTCATGTCACCAAGGTTTAGTTACCTGGACCTCGCATGAGTCACCACAACCACCCAAAAGGAAACCCCACTGAGAAAACCCCCTGACCCCCTTCAGACCCCTTTTAAAAACTAGGTTATCTTATATAAAATTGCTTTCAGCGGTTACAAAAATAAATTAAATAAAATAAATGCACCACTAAATTGGTAAGTTCAATTTGACATTTTAGCAAATGCAGACCTGTAGGGATGGATGCTTTTAATTTATTTTTTATTTTCAACCTTTTTTTATAACAAAACACAAATACTTAACAATTATTATAATAGAAACACAAAATAATAAATAAATAAAATAGAATCAAAACACATAGGACAAAAAAATTTGAGCAAACAAGACCTTTTTAGACAGCAAAATCTAACTCTTTATCTACATAATTCACACAGGATCGTTAAAAGTCAATTCCCACCTGTATAAAACAAACAACATAAACAACTATTTCTCTATGTTCGTGTGCACTAATGCCATCAGATTCTGTAGCTAAAAAATAGAAATAATGGGATAAACTCGAAACAAGAAACCATCGTTTGATCTAATGGCTGATTAACTCGACTTACATCAACGAGCTTCGTGTCTCATATTCTGTTGATTCTAGGTCGTTCCACATTAACATCTGAATCCAAAGTCGATAGTATTTGTGGCATTGACATGCCCCCAGATACCACAATTTCTGCATCAAAAAAGAATAAATGTCCAAAATTTTAATGTGTTGGAAAATACTTGTTTTGCCAAAATTGGGTACTTTTAGTAAGTGTCAAACTGGTTGGGTTAGGCTGACCCACAAACACTTTTATGACTTTTTTGAATTTTTTATTAAGCGTGCAAAATAAATGACACAATTATATCATTATAATAATATAATATTTCTACAAAATAAACCGATTTAAAAAAATATGCATTTAAATACTTTTTGCATGACTTACAGCTTGTTTGACCCAAATATCTTCTAGTTAATTCTTTTAGCTTATAAGCCATATAAAGCATTAGGGATACCCGTTAGTAAATATAAAATTGTCAAAATTACCCTTGTCAAATTCTATGGGTAGTATAGATGTGCATTTAAATTGATATTTGTGACAATTTTGAGTGTTTAAGAATTTATGTAAAATTTAGTTTATATCTGATAATTGTAGCTCAAACTATTCAGATTTGAATAATATAATGCTGAAAGAGAACATATCATAAGAGGTTACCTACCTCTCCTAAGCTATAATTGATTACTTGTTTGTTCAAAATTATTCAAGTCATAATCATGGTTGTAAAAATCAGCCTAGTCGGTTGATTAATCGGCAGTCGGCTAGGTGCCGATTATTTTTCTTGTAATCGGTCGGAAATAGGTAGTCAGTCTAGAACAGACAAAGTCAAACATAATCTGCCTAGTTGGCACTAATCGGTCAACCTTAAAAAGACAGTCAAAGCCCTTTTTTGGGTGTTATAAACTCTTCAGGCACAGATTCCGGCAACTTTTCAAATTCTGGCCGACAAATTTGGTGAAAATTCCAGCGTGTTTTGAAATTCCAGTGATTTTTCTGGTGACTTTTGGTAGTTCGACAAAAAATTCCGGTAAATATCTGAAATTCTGGCGAGTTTTATATGTGTATACAATTTTAAAAAATTACATATAAAATTCTGATCCGACTAATTCCGACTAGTCCCACTACTCTCTAGTCCCTACCTCACTGCTCAACTAGTGCCCAATGTTGTAAAAATCAGGATTAATTGGCCGATTAATCGGGATTAATCGCTAGTCGGACCTAAGCCGATTAAATTTTGCCTAGTCGCTTCAAAAATCGCTAGTCAGGGCTAGTCGGAATGGCAAAAAATCGGTCTACAGGCCAATAATTTAATGTCTAAGTAAAAAATTTCAGTCCAAGCCCAAAGAAATTGTGGTTTTTCTTCTTCCCGGTCTCATTCGACTCCCAAAATCACGATTGATCGGTCAAAAGGCAGTTGCGCACAATCGGGCTCAGTCGACTACCAAGGATGATTATCTTAATGTTTGATTTTTTTAGTACTTTGTTTATTATCTTTAAGTTTATCAGAAAAATATTTGAATTTTGAAGTATTATATTTATATTGATGTGTGTATTAATATTTGAATTTCAGAGTATTATATTTATATTGATGTGTGTATTTGTATGCATGGTTTAAAAAAACAGTCTGAGGCGGCGCCTTGAGGCGAAACGAAGGAAAAACGTTTTTGAGGCGGCGCCTCGCAAGATTTGAATAAACGCACGCCTCATTGGGCCGAGGCGGTCTGAGGCAGGCTGAGGCGGTCTATATGGGTTGATGCTTTTTCTAAACATTCCAAGTCTTTTTGTGTTTTATAGATTTTGTCCTTTTTATGTTTATTGAATGATGTTGATCTTAGTTATAAAAGTTCTTTAATTGATGTTTTATGTTTAGTATTTTTTTATATACATATTACAAAAATATTTATTTATCTGCTACCGCCTCGGACTTACGCCTCGTTTCGCCTTGAGGCGTACGCCTCGTGAGGTAGAGTGAAAACGCCTCGAGGCGCGATTCCGTTCTTTTAAACCTTGTTTGTATGTATGTTAGTATGTATATAAAATTTTGAAAAATTCTATATAAAAATTCTAATCCGATTAATCCCTAGTCCCTACCTCGCCGACCGATTAGCGACTAGCAATCTCCAACCATGCGAGTGCCAAGCAATTTCTACAACCATGGTCATAATAATAAAGTTCAAAGCGCACCTATTTACCACCCCGTAAATATATAGGGGCTAAACTTTTTTATTAAATGGTTTCGGATAGTTTTTATTGTGCGGAAGTGGTCATCAACTATATACAAATCAAACAACTTCCTAACTGTTTGGATACTTATTTTGTCACATCTGAAAGGTTATTTTATTATAGGCATTCGACATAATAAAACACTCACCAATTCCTTCACGAACAGATAAGTTGGGTCTGATAACATCCTTTGAATTGACCAAGAAGATGTCACCAATGTAAAGATGGTTTGTTGGGACATAAACAGAATATAGCTCTTCATCCCCTGAATCATTCTGAAATCGAGAAAAAAAGAGAATAAATTGATGTCCGATAAAATAAAAACTTAAGTCTTGGTTTTTAACCATTTAGTACATTTATATAGTCTACAAATAAAGAAATAAAACGTGGGTCTAGTTTAACTGATTCACACAAATAAACAATTTGGTTTCATGCATGGAGTCTAAGTTTAGAGTTATCAAATTTATTAGAAAACGGTTACAAATGACAGTTAAGATTATGCCTTAAAATGAACACACACAAATTGTCTTGACAACAGAAAAAATCAATTCCAATTTTTCTTTCCCATAATTATACCTGTTTATTTGATCATCGCTCCTAAGGTAGCAACTGGCAATTTGACTAGTTTACTTATGAATAGATCAATTTGTTTTGTTTGTTTGTTCTACATTAAGTGGGCCTAGGGCAAATGAAAGAAGGGAGAGAGAGCACGTCAAACAGGTTGAAAATCACTCAAGTTTAATAGTTAATGATGTAAACAAAAAGACGCTAGCACATTTAACCAAACTGGTACGATTTGTCACATGCTTCACAATGATCAATTTTGACTCATTAGTCATTGCCCAACTCGCCCCTTTGCCTGATGGCAATTGGATCAAAACATCATCTAGAACTCGGTATTTTTGTGGTAGATTATACCATGATTCTTTTTCTTCTTTATACATAAAAAAAACACACCTAACAAAAGAACCCTATACCTCTATATATATGATAAACCCAAACTTAAAGAACAAGAAGACTAAATACTAAATAAGTAAATATACAACTTAAGAAAGTAAATTACATTTAATTAAATTAATTAAGACTGGTATCAAACCCAATATTTTAAACAAAAAAGAACCAACTCAAAGGCTTGTTAAACAAAAATAACCGACTCAAAGACTTATCAAACCCAATAATTATGATTAATTCTAAAACTCATAAACTTAATCCTAATGTGGTTTTTCTTCTTGACAAGAGTAAGGTTGTCTTGTCATCCTCTTGAACCAAGTTGGCCTCCACGTGCTTGGCTTTGACTTTAGGCACTCACGCATAGTGACCAAGTTCTCCATATTTATAACACTTGACCTATGACTTTTCACCTCTTTTTCACTCTCATCCTTCAGACTGGTCCTGTTGATAATTAGTTTAGCCCTCATGGCCCATCTCTGTCCCATAATTCTTAACTCTTCCATGATTTTGTTGGCAACTAACACAACCAACACACCCACCACTTTTCCTGTAATTTGTTCATCATCACAAACAAGCCACAACTTGTCACAAACATCTCTAGTTTGTCATCTTGGGATTTCACAGGCTCCTCATTAGCCTTTGATCTGGTGCACCTATAAGGGCAGGATATATGATCCCTCGCAGACCATGTGCCGCCAAGATCTTTTCCATCATTATAGACCTTGCAGTATTGTATAGTTTGTTGTGGTTAAATTAAAACGATGCAACCTCGCATTGCTTGGCTTATGGCCTCATACAATCTCACCAGTTGGTTTTGCCATCTTCTCATCATACAGCAAAAACAAACAGTCCATACGTACCTCAAGTTGACTCATCTCAATTCTCAAGCCAACCAATTCCAGTCATTGGAGTCTCATTTCTTCCCCAGTTTGATTGATTACTGCTGTCGTTGATCAATCACTGATCAAAAAACCAAATTTCCTACAGCTGATTGATCAATCTCTGATAAAACTTTCCAGTTGATGACACGCATTCTTTCATATAGCACCAGAGGTTATTTTTTTTCCCTGTTTGCTTCACCAAGACTACAGCAGCAAAAGCACAATCTGTTTCTTCAGTGGATCAGCTAAGAATCAGATCAATCTTGCATCAATTGATTAACTTTCTTTTACAATGGTATCACACCTGAAACCACATTGAATGTGTCGCGCAGTTTTTGTCACAGCCTGATCTTGAAGCCTTCAAAACTCTCAATCAGATCTTTGCAGCCTTAACAGCCCTTTTTGGAGACCCTCACAGCCTTTAAAATCCTAGTTTGAACCTCTCATATGTTCTTTTCTTTGATGGTTATTGCATCAGTCTTCAACAGACCTTGATTGAACCAGTCACAGTTCTGGATTTGATGGTGATTGATCCTCCCTTTTTACTCTTCTCCAATATCTCTCAATCTTGATCTTGTGTTGGCTCTGATACTAACTGATATTAATTGAATCAAAACAACTGGAATACAGTGATTTTTGTGATAAACTTTACCCTTACCATGATTCTTTCTTATTTCAACATAATAAAACACTTCACAAAGAACCCTATACCTCTATTTATAATAAAACCAAACTTAAAGAACAAGCAAACTAATAAACTTAACTTAGGAAACAAAATCAAACTTATTAAGACACCAAATCATACCCAATATTCTAAAAGAACCAACTCAATGACTATAAAAGAATGCACACCTTAAACTAGCTCCCACTTTACATGTGATTGTGAAACCACAATTAGAATTAACTTCTAACATTGTCACCTCTATTCCTAACAGATTGGGACCTCAAAAATTAAGCACAAGCAAACTAAAAAAAAAAAAAACTTAACTCAGGAAACTAAATCACACAAAATAAAACTAAGACACCAAGTCAAACCCTTCTAAACAAAATACCAACTCAAAGACTATAAAAGAACGCAATTAAACTAGCTCCCACTTGACATTGATTTGTGAACCACAATTAGGATTAATTTCTAACATTGTCACCTCTATTCCTAACAGATTGGTACCTCAAATATTAAGCACAAGCAAACTAAAAAAAACTTAACTCAGGAAACTAAATCACATAAAATAAAACTTACTAAGACGCCAAGTCAAACCCTTCTAAACAAAATAACCAACTCAAAGACTATAAAAGAACGCAAACATTAAACTAGCTCCCACTTCGCATTGATTTGTGAATCCCAATTAGGATTAATTTCTGACATTGTTGCCTCAAAATTAAGAGCACATAAACCAATGGAACTTCATCCAATACTAAGTGTAAGGTTGAACCTGGAGAATGACAGATGAAGTAATAAACCCAAATGCATATTCACCAATACGAGGATGCCTAATGATAGCAACTTCCTTAAATGCTTGTGTGTTTTGATCTGCATTTAAAACAATCAACCATGTTCTTGTCCTGCTCATTTATCAATTGATCACATGAAAGCAAATAGGGATCATCTATGTAAGGCCCCCCATGTATTCAACTTCATTAAGACCAAACATATAATGAAAATTCTTTATAGGTTCACTTATACCAATTCATGCCCTTAATAAAAAACTTTAAAATACATTAAAGAAAATAATGTTGACCTCATCAAGGCGATTTTCTCTTTTAAGGAAATTAAGGGCATCCTGGTTGTACAAAGTATTTTTTTAATGATATATGAGTTTTTTTTTCTTCATAAAAGATTATACTGATTTAGATCCCTCATGTTAATTTACCAAAATTGGCATAAAAGAAACAATACTCATACTTGGATAGTTGGATGGCCTATAAAGTAGATTCAATATACGGTGTCCTTAATGATAATAATTAAAAAAAGTTGAATATTAGGGTGGCTCACATGCATTTTCCCAAATAATAACCACAAACCTGGAGAAATGGCAGCACTGATTTGTTTGGAGGCATTATAAATATGACGAACGAATGGCATTCGTTTTATAAACCATTCACCGAGGCTTAGAACAGATGCACCCAACCAAGATGACATAAATACCCCAACCAAAAATATGAACATGATAGAAGTTATAAATCCAACACCTGCAAATACTCAAACAGATAAAAATTTCAATCAATCAATCAATCAACGTACTCAGTATATCCCGCCATTAGCATGCTAAGGCAGGGTCTGAGAAGGGTGAGATGTAGACAGCCTTACCCCTACCCCGTAGGGGTAGAGAGGCTGCTTCCAGTGAGACCCTCACCTCATGATGCTTGATCAACCGTCCGAAACGATTTTAACGTTATTTTCACTGAATAAGTAAAATAACGTTAAAATTAGTGCAATTTTACTTTTGCCCCTCAAGAGCTGTCGACACATATATACATTATATGTGCGCACCCAAACAGATAAAAATTACACATCAAAATTCTTAAACTTCAAGAAGGTGTGGCAATGCTAACCCAATTACATACAATTGGCTTAGATTCTATCTCTAACAGGTTAAATGAGCTAAACTAAAAGAATTAACAAAAAGGGAAACGGAATGACTGTCACCAGAAATAGTATCCAAATTCACAAACCTTCAAAGAGGGGGTTTGAGATTGTTTATTTAAACATTTATGCTTATTGTTTCATCTTTCAATTACTCAAAACTACTTATTTTACATATATAACTAATAAGCATTTTATCATGTTAATAAAAAGATTTAGATTATTACCATAATACAAGAAATTTGTAATCATAATAAAAATAATAATTACGCATAAGTTTCAGAAAAAATTAAAATAAAAGGTAGGCCAACCATACCCGACCCACAGTAAAATACATGTTGACTTGTTACCCAACCCTGACCTGCCCAATCCGTCACCCCTAAATACAAGAAGGGTCAGGCTAAATGTACCCCTCATTCTAACTTGTCATACCCCTCCTTTAAAATATTAAATATAAATTTGTCAAAATCAACCCTTCAATTTTATAACACAACAAAAATGCACCAAATATTATTTTCACCTTAAATTCTAATAAGCGTACCCCCTTTCTTACTTGTCATACCCACCTCTCCGAATTATAAAATATAAATTCATCCAAATCAGATTTAATCGTATAACCCTAGTTCATCTTTGTTCAAATTCGATTGAACTAGGCCCGATCGTTGTTACAAACACAGGGCTTTCATTCCTTGAACAAAAACGAGTGTAATGGTGCATGAAACACCTGCCTTAGCTAACTAATTCAGGTTCGTTGCTTGATGAACCAAAGTCATACAGTCAAGCTCTTACAGGCCTTTTTCTTGATTTGTTTGAGCTTGTGAATAGCTTTGATTTACGCAGAGAAATTCGCAGAGGTTAAAGGAATGTTTGGATTCAATTAATTTTGAGTTTTATACTCGTTTTAATAGAGTTTGAATTTTCATTTGACTACGGTCATTTAGGCTTAGGTTTCGTATTGATTTGATTTTTAAAACAATAAATTGATAATGATAACGATTCCGTGATGTTTGTAGTTGTTTTAATTTCAAATCTTGATTGATTTTATCCGTTAACACAATCTATAGAACGATCGGGTTGAAGGTGGGCATCCATGGATATATAGTTGATTACGGGTAGAGTATGGTGGGGAAGAAGATGAAGTTCGAAACATTTGCAAGAACAGTCCCTCATGTTTTTTGTTAAAGACTTATGGATCTTAGTTAACAACTAAAAACATAAGATTTACTTGTACATATTTAAGAAGCTTAAGGAGAGGGGTACGACAAGTAAAAAAAATACAAAAGGGGTATATTTAGCATAATAGCCCACACAAGAACTAAAAGATAGCATGCATGCTATATTCACAAAACCACAGCATGTAATCCTTTTACACCATTAAAGTAAACTTTTAGTTCTAATTTTGTGTGTATGTTTTCTATAAATCTTGATAAGAATTAATAAAAAAAAAGAAAAATAGTATAGATCAGCCCTACAAGAGATAAAACAATTTTATTTATTATGAAATTGATTAAAGTACCCTATAAATCTCTGAACCATAGTCACACGAATCGCGGTTCGGTTTGGTTCGGGAACGAGGAGCGGGTTCGCGATTCGCTAAAGGCCACGAATTTGGTTCGTAGGGGGTAGGTTCATTCCGCTATGATCTGATTCGGTGTACCAATAATTTCGGTTCGTTTTACATATATTAAAAATGAGGATTGTTCCAAAGTAACATAAATATATATCTGAATACATATATTCCAGTTAAAATACATATTTTTTCAAGATAATCAAACAACAAACCATTTTCTTTTTTGCCGTTCAAAAAAATTCGTTCTTTCAAAATTCCAAGTCTAGTCGCCATGTGTGTGTTCAATTGGCAGGATCTTTACTCAAATCGCACTCTAGGGTTCCCTCATGAATCAAAATTCCAAGTCCACTCAAGAATTTCTTACTCTAATCACGTTTTAGGGTTCACCAATTCACGGATTGATTGTTCTACTCACAATTTAGGATTCACAAGGGTTCGATTGTAGTCTTAATTTGGTACGATATGAGTTGATGGTTCCAATTGTGTATCCTAGGAATTGGATCGGCAAACCAACAGCAAACCAATACGCTAACAAGTTCGAATTGGGTCGAAACGATCCAAAACGAAATTCGTGGTTCTGGTAGCAAATTCTGTGACTATGCTCTGAACTCATGGATTCTAGGTATATTATCAATTTATTAGATAATAAAATCACTCAACCATATGAAATGTTTATAAAGATATATGGAACAGTCAAAAAATAAAAAAACACTAAAAATAGGAGAGTAATGCAAGCATGTGCTCACCAAAAATATCTATGCCAAGTTGAACATAGATTGGAGAGAAAAAACCATCCACGAAATGTATAAACCACCACGTTATGTAGAAAGTGATAGCCATTGGCAATAGGATGACACTGCAAAAGGGATCAAAATTAGGGAAAATGTGCCAAGTTAAATATTGATTATGAATTAAGAGTAGGGGTGTAAACGAACCAAGGCAGCTCGTGAAATGCTCGAGATCGGATCGGTAAAAAGCTCGAACGAGCCGAGCCTTAACGAGCCCGAGCCCGAGCTCGAGCCCAATAATGTGGCTCGTTTAGTTATCGAGCCCGAGCTCGAGCTTTACTTAACGAGCTCGAGCTGGCTCGCGAGCCTTAACGAGCTTTTTGTTTATATAATTTTTATTTATTATATTAAGTGTTTATTTATTATATTAAGTGTTTATTTATAAAATTAATTATTTTTATATATAAAATTATGATAAATATATTTAAATTAAATATTTTATGTTAAATTTATAAAATATAGTTACAAATATAATTAAATTAGTAATTAAAGTAAATAAATTAAATAAAAAAATCTAAACGAGCCGAGCCGAGCTCGAGCCTAAAAATTCTTTAACGAGCCGAGCTCGAGCTCGAGCCCTAATTTCTCTTAACGAGCCGAGCTCGAGCTCGAGCCTTAATTTTTCTAAACGAGCCGAGCTCGAGCCTTAACGAGCTCGAGCCTTAACGAGCTCGGGATCGGCTCGGCTCGGCTCGTTTACACCCCTAATTAAGAGTAAAGATGAGTGTCATGTTAATTGAAAAGATTACAAGTATAGAGTTCATCAATGCTAAAACCAGATCAATATCCCTAAATCAAATCAAATGTAAAGATTGTCAAACACAAATGACCCCCTAATTTGAACATAAATTTGCAAAAAGGATAAATATCCTGATATACTAATGAATGGGTAACAATTTTTTTGATTTCTAAATTCAAACATATAAGTAATCTAGAGTGCTATAGCTTTGGACCAAGTCAGCACTTAATTCCTAGTGTCTAGGGGTGGGGCAGTCCTCCTTCCTATACAACCGCTTAACAGCCTTCGCGGTTGGTTCCAATTGGCAAAGCCATTGGAGTCAGCTGTTAGTATGGTGTTGCTCCCCATGAGTTTATGGGTTTCGGCCCATCAAAGGTGAATTTGGTGCAACTAAAGCTATTCAAAAGATAATCCTAGTGTCCAAAGATACTCAAAAAGGTAGCAGCCAATTGAAAAAGCCAATATTTCTTTCAACAGTTAGTTTTTCAAACTCATAGTTGTCAAAGGCGCACTCAAGGCGCAAACCAAGGGTAAGCCTTAGGCCTAGGCAAGGTACTCAATAAGCGATGGGGGTAAGGAAGGTACATAACATATCTATACCATTTAAGAGGTTTACATGTATGTTTTATGCTTGTTTAGGGCTAGTTTAGTATAGTATAGGCTGGTTCTAGACCATTTGTTCAATTTTCAAGTAAGTTTGGCTGAAATTTGCAGAAATTTACAAGATTTGGTCAGAATCCCGGTGAAATATGACCAAAATCTTTTCCCAACCCTTGTTGGAACCTCTCCTAAGGCTTGGATGTCCGCAAGGCATCTTTCTTGCATATTGCCTTGCCTGAGAGCCTAGAAGCAAGCCTTGAGTGCTTTTTGAGAAGATAGGCAAACTAATTTGTTAAAAAAGCAAATCTTTGCATCGCCAAGTGTGGTCTATAAAATCTTTTAAAAACTTAGTTCATCATAAAATATGAAATATATGTAATATCATTTTCAGCTGCAACTAAGAAAACTGGGTACAACATCAAGATCAAGATTAAGGAGTGAACATGTGCATACCATCCTGTCATAAACTTTTTAGAAGCCCAACTCCTGATAACTTTGTAGAAAGTCTACATGAAAAAAGAAGACATGATGAACTTTGTCTACACAAAGTAATAATCAAATCCATATCAAGGATGCTCAAAATGCTTTACTTTCACACAGTATAGATGATTATAACACACAAAATACTTTCTTTACAGATTTTCCTATGATTTCTGTTATACATATAATGAGTTCAGTTTCATTCATTAAAAAAATCACTATTATGAGTCCCATATCATTCAACTGTCACTGGCTTTCATGCCACAACTTCATGTGTCAATTTCTCTACAAAATGAAATCATTCTCCAATATTAACCACCTCACTCATGATCCATTTCATCTAAGTATAACGTGCTCCAATTGAATTTAAGAGCTCAAGGTTACAAATCCCTCTCCATAAAATCCTAAACAAGACCTAATCGTGTTTCACAGCAAAACTATAAACTAACAGAGAAGCATTATAATCTAATAAGAAGTTTAAACAAGTAAAACAGATTCACCTAAATCCTAATTAGGGATCAATCAACTTCAATATCCAAAACACATCAAAATTGAAGAAATTATCACATAGAAGAGATGTACCTCACGGCCGGAGTTATGAGACGAAGAACTTGAAGACGGAGAAGGTTTTGACGAGGCGGCGTCATCATCGTCGGCGGTGTTGGCGACGGGTATTAGCAGCTCCCGATCTCTGCTGCTCCCTGATTTTTCGTCGCCCATCTCTCTCTCTCTCTCTCTCTCTCAAGTTTTAGGAGTTGAAATGAAAAAATCAAAAATCGTAAGACAAAAGGTCGGAAAATTCAAGCAGCCGAAACCAAAAAAACAAAAGAAAAGAAAAAGAAATGTTGTATAAACTCGTTCTCAGCCACCAGTTTTTTGTTTGAACAGCGGATGTCTCAGTCGTGTGAACATACTGTTTTCTACGTCATGTCACCAAGGTTTAGTTACCTAAATCTTCCATGAGCCAACACAACCACTTCAGGAGGGAACCTTACTGGAAAAACCACCAGCCACCAGTTAACAATAGAATTTTTTGTTATACAAATAACCAACCATAAACCGGCCATGACCAGGTAAAAAATCGGAACCAGTTCTATCTCTACCAAGTTCTTAGTTTTTTTGATCAAAGCTGAAATTACTGTCGTAGATCAGTTCTTAAAAAATAATTGATTTGCTCACCTTTAGTGTAGAGACGTATAAACCATATTTTTTTTACCGTTCCGATTCTAGTTATGGCCAACAAAGTTAAGAATTCGTTTCGGAAAGGTTAGGGTTTTTGACATTTTTTATCGGTTTTGGTCAACAAAGTCAAGAGCCGGTTTTGGTTAGGTTCGCATTTTTGGCAGTTTTTATATGCTTTTAGCTGGTATCAGTTTTAGACTGACTACGGTTTTGGTCAATAAATTCATAAAATCAGTTCCAATTAGGTTTGGATTTCTGACTGGTTTTGTCGTTTTTTGGTTGGTTCCGGTTTTACATGGGAAATGAAAGCAGAATTCGTTTGGATCCTCCCACATGTTCAATCTTTTTTAGCGGTTTCCCCAGAGATCTTTCTCATTAATGCAACCTTCATTTTGCTCATTCATGGAGTTGTCTTTAGTACGTCTAAGAAATTTGATTACCCACCGTTAGTCAGTAATGTGGGTTGGCTTGGATTACTTAGTGTTGCGCGCCTAGGAGGGCAGCGCGCTTTGGGATGCGGAGGAGCTATTATCGCCCAGTTCCCTAACCTAATGCGGCACCGGGTTCGGACCGCAGGTGAGTAAAAATGGAACCGTTTCTGATAGTTACGATTATGGTTATAATTTCTAAGAGAAAATGTAACCGTATGTACCTTTCATTTCAGGTTGGGCAGGTTTCAGTTCGACTTTCGGGTGGTCTGTTCTGGATTCTAAACCGGGTTTTTTTTCTCATTCTACTCTAGGGCATATGGCATTGGGCTGAAATGTGTTGAGTTACATGTACATCTTCATCGGAAATAGTGATGAGTTGCCACTCTTAGACTCCCCGCAATACAAGCGGGTGCACTTAACACATGCATTCTAATCATCGTTGTCACCTTAGCTTTTTAATTATTCTTCTCACATGCATACTCTCTCTTTTATTTTAGCCCCAACCCTTCCTTCTCACATGACCTCTCTCGTTTCCCTCTCTACATGCACCGCATGCCAACTGCAGCCTCTCATTCGTCCGCCTCCAATGCATATGGTCCGACTTGCCTCCACGTCAGAGCCGTGTGCCCTCTCCATGAATGCTTCGGAGACATTCTTTTTAGTCTTAGTAAAAATGCTCCCTAACTAATCATCAGTGGCAATAGTAAGGAGTATGATTTATTACAACTCTTTTCATCTTATAGCCACATAGATTGCAACCTAAATCTAATTTTCATTGTGAATGGTGAGGACTTTATTTGGAAAAAATTTACCAAAATAAACCTTTGAATATCACACATGTGACAATAAAAACCCATCAATATATCAACCTAGTGGTATTAAAAAAAATTAATAATAACTTTTAATAATTACATAAACACCCCTTTTATTTTTTAAGTTCTAATTTTTCTAGACTTCAGTTGTAATAAATTTATCTTTCAGAATCTAAATAACAAAGAGTTAATAGTTTTAAGTTTTTAAATACTTTGAAACCAATAAATTTTGAAAGTTTTTCTGTGTTTATAAAAAATAAGTTTAAAATGTTTTTGTAAGTAAAGTCTCTAAATGCAAAAATTAGTTATGTGTTAGTATGGTGTTGCTTCATAACTTTTGACCCACAAACTTTTAACACAATAACCATTGACTATTTATTTTATCAAAATAATTCATCTATGAGGACATGACATTTGTCACATATTCTCATGTGTAATTGTTGATGCATTTTTAATTATAGCTTATAATAAATAGTTTTGATTTTGTCATATTTTATTATGTTGTGTATCCCTTTATAAGTCTATATGAAAGAAGTCTCTTCATGCCGGTTGTCAGACGAAGGAGCTCCGTCATATAAAAGATTATACTAATGAGAGGTGGTAAGTATCAATAGGGGTTTTATTATCAAATACTTATAATTTTCAAAAGAATTTTGATTGATTGTTATTTTGCTATGTCAAAATCTTGTTTGATCGACTAAATTAATGAAACGAATGTTTGTTTACTTCTTGTTGATCACATCGACAATTTTTTTGTATTTTGCATGTTGACTTTATTTTTTAGGATCACTGTTTGATCAAATTGATAATCAAATCACTAGATCATGATCCTACAAGTGATAGGCATGAGGAATACGATACAATTTTTTTATTGTAGCTTATAATAAATAGTTTGTTTTGATTGTCATATTTCATTATGATTTGTGTCCCTTCATATAAAGTCTATACGAAAGAAGCCTTTTCATGTGAGATGTCATACGAAGGAGCTCCACAAACCAAATGAATGGGAGTTGGTAAGTATAAATAGGGCTCTTACTATCATATACTTAGACTATCTCCAGCTCATCTTCCCGTATTTACTACATGCATCATAATCATCACTAATACATCAACTTTTTACTGATCCTTCCCACACGCACTATATCTCCTCTTTTTAACTTCAACTCATCCTTCTCACATGTATCATCTCTCTTCCACATCACCATTTCTTTTTCTAATTTTCTTTTCGAATTGTAATCTTAAAAAAAATTAATAAATAAATATAAAAATACATTTATATAATAGAAATAAAAAAACAAGATAAAAAAAAATAAAAATTAAGTTGCATCTCTTGAACGAGACTTGACTTGTAAATACAACTGTGACATTTGTCGCAAATTCAGGTGTGACTTTTACCATTGACTTTGACTTTGACCATTGACTTGGATTTTGACCAAGACATGTCAAATTTACTTCAACTAGGACTAAACACTATAAACATGTAGTAGACATGTTAAAATTTGTATTTGATAGTGTTTGGCCGATAGGGGGATTTGCTAGACAGACATTATCGAATAGCGCCTTTTGATGAGAGATATGAACAAGAAGCTTCGAGAAAACTTGTGTTTTCTGAATTATATGAAGCCAGTAAGCAAACATCGAATCCATGGATATTTGAACCCGAGTCTTCAGGAAAAAGCAGAATATTTGATGGAAGAACGGGGGATCCTTTTGAACAACCTGTTATAATAGGAAAGCCTTATATCTTGAAATTAATTCATCATGTTGATGATAAAATCCATGGGCGTTCCAGTGGACGTTATTCACTTCTTACACAACAACCCCTTAAAGAAATAACGATAAAACTCAGATTTTACAACACTAGTCACAGAATTCGGTCTAACTGACACTCAATGATGATACACACACTTAAATATACTTATAAAAATTAAAAATAACTAATGATATATTACCAAAATAATCACAAATAATTACTTAAAAAAATCATGCAAAAAGTTACAAAAAAACAACCATTTTACACAAACTGATTTGTGACAAAGTTGGGTGCTATGTTGCATGCCCAATTGTGACATGCAATGTGTTATATGAGGTGTAAAAAAAATAAATTAAAGACCATTCTAGAAGCTCTAGAAGTCTATCACATGAGGAAATCCAAGAGACTTTCATTTACAAAGCAATTAAGCTCATAACTTGCTTTTAACTCTCATCAAAACAAACCCTTTCATTTCATTATCTTTTGCACACACAATCATCTCTCTCCCTCAATTCTGGTTGAAATTATCATCTAGAAACCTTATCTCCATTGTGGAGCAACATTAGGAACAAGATCTTGAAGCTTTGAGTCCCTCCTTGCAAGTCTTGGTAAGCCTTTGTGTAATTTCATGTTTAGTTACATTATTTTCATCTTGAATCCATGTTTATGACTCACATGCACACATGAAGATGCACGTAATCATATGTGTATGTTTATTATCATCATGTAAACTCATTCACATCATACATACAAATCATGAAAAATATGATGAAAACCGTCATTTTGAACCACACATATTTCAATCTGTCAATCTGATATTTAATCAAGTATAACCTCATGTTATTTAAATGAAAAACATCAAACAATATCTACATAATCATGCTAAATGTAAATCTTACACATAAACACATGATTTCATAATCAACCATGACGATTTGCAACTTTAAAATCCATTCAGAAATTTTGACAGAAAATTTGATCCAACTTTCAATGGCCATAACTTGGTCATATTTTAACCAAATAAGTCGATTCTTGAGTCTAAAATTAAGTTCAGAGAGTTTACTTTCCAATCCAAGTGATCGTGCATTTTTTTACAAGTTTAAGGCAATCAGAATAAATGAATCAACTTGGGAAGACCATAACTCACTTGATTTTGATCCAAATTGAATGATTCTTGATCCGAAAGTTTAATTTTTGTGTTAAATTTCATTGTTTTGGATAAAATCCAATTTGAATTGGATCTTCAACCAGTGGATAGAAATTCAGTGTACAATCTGATTGGTTGCTGTGTATACTAGTTTTACTAAAAATTATTTGAGTGATTGTTTAAGCAAAAAAATATCTAAATTTGTGTGGACCAAAATATAAAAATGAGTATTTTAAAAAGGCCTAAAAAATAAAACAATCTATAAAATTGACAAATTCAATTTTTGACACCAAATTAATTAAAGTATATAAAATAGCACAAAACATACTTACACAATGTAGTACAAGTATCATCAAATGAGTGTGACCAAAATTTGTTATACCTTATGAACACTTATCAAGGTCAACTGGTTGTAAGTCTTTCAATTGATTATTATGATGATACAAATGTCACACAAATTTTATCACCTTAGGCTAAAGGTGAACCAAGTTATAAAGACATACATTCCAAGTACTCATCCTCTAAGAGGTAAGTTCATATCACATTTACATATTTTATATTTTATACTTCGGGGTGGTTGTTGTCATTGAAGAAATTATTGAGCATCAAAATAACGTTGTGGTTGAGAAAACTGTGGCATGACAGGAAATTGACCAAATTGAGGGAATGAAGGTCCTAATTGTTGAAACTGGGGAAATAGTGGGTTGTAAATACTGAGATAAGTGTTGTGTTTGTGAGAACTGAGGGAATGTAGGGTGTTGCAGTGGGTTTTGCTACTTAACATCATCATCGTTTAACAATTGAGAGAATGAAAATGGTGCTCTTGGATCCATTTGGAGAGTGCAAAAGTTAAAAGAATTGAGAGAATTTATAAGTTTGTTGGGTGAAAAATTAGTTAGTTTGAGTGAGTATTTATAAGGGGGAAAAGACTAGTCATTTTTTAAAAGAATATAGTTGTTGGACTTTTTTAAAAATAAAAAACTTTTTTTAGAAAATTAACCATTAGGTTTTTTTCTTAAAAATATTGATTTTTTAATGATGTGTGCCCCATCATTAAATTGCACTTGAATGCACTTCATCAAGTGCGTACGGCTCCCTATTTTTCCACTCCTGTACGTCAGTAAATTTATTACTTTTCCACCTCATCTCTTTCTACCTACGTACGGCTTCAAAATGGAAGCATTAAAGACAGTCTTAGAGTTTTCTAGAGACTTTTGATTGAATGTAATGTTATGTTAAAATCGTGTTTAATCGACTAACTTAATGAAACAAATGTTTATTTACTTCTTGTTGATCAAAATTACAATGTCTCTAGATTATGCAAATTGACTTTTTTTGTATAATCATTGTTTTGATCAAATTGATAGTCAAATCACAAGATCACGGTCCTACATGTGATATTAGAGCCTAAGGAATCTTATTTCACACTTATGTGGTCAAGCTAAAGAGGGAAATTCATGGAATCCAGCATTAGTTTCTTTTTTTTCAAAAAAAAAAAAAAACAAGAAAACCTAAACCAAATTTTTTGATCAGTTTTTACTCCCAAATTAACAATTTTAGTGTCAAATTTCAAAAATCAATCCGATATAAAATTTCTAGATCAAAACCTTATCTTGCAACCCTAAATTCTTGATCTAACTCCTTAGAAATCAAAATTTGTACACATCTGCATGGGAAAGTATGTAACGGAACCCTTCGTATGAGCGTAATTCTTCATAGCAAAACGTTTTATAATGAAACTATCTTTCATATCAACCAAACTTATGTTGTATGAATCAATTCTTCTTCGCTTAACATTTTTCCTTTATAAAAACAAACCACTTTATCAAATATTTACCTTCGTACGAGACTGATCACCTTCATATAAGAGTTTTCTTTGTACAAGCATGTTATCTTCGTATAAAGTGCTTCAATCTGAATGAACGGATCATTTAGTTTCAATATTTTAAAAGTTTAATAGTTTGAAAATATATATTTAATAATTCAAATAAAAATTTTAAAATTTTTGTAAATATATAAATGGAATATTAATATTAAATATTTTCTATCTATTTATTTTATATTTATGGTTTTTACTTTTAAATAATTAGTGTTACTAATGTCTAGAACTTCTCAGACTGTTTCAGATGGTGTTATTTTGATGGCAGGACCGGTGAGCTTGTGGTAGTTTTTGTGCCATGAAGATCAACGGGATTCGGGTCATGTATTCGATCCCGTGTGACTAAAAGATCCGGTAGAGGAAGATATGAAGGCCTTATACAGATGTCAGAATTTTCTTTAAGGTTGAAGACATGAAAGATGTGTTACAATATATGAGAGTCATCTCGCTATGCTTCGTGTTTGACATCAATGTTGGTCTGATTAGAAAGCTCAATCAACAAAGTTTTTTAAAAATCAAGCTACAAATGTCTATAACTAGGTCTAAGTGTGAGTATGTAGATACATGTAATGTCTCTAGTTCCTTGTAATAGCATGTTTTGATTGTATAAAGTTTACTTAATCAATGAATATAAAGTTTTATCTATTATTGAATGTTATTGAATTTTATGTGTTATTTATTGAATGTTGACCCATCCGTACGAAGAAGTCGTAAAATTGAGCCATTCATAAGAATGAATGCCACAAGTAGGGGTGTTCAACGGTTCGGTTTAGGGTTTAAACAATTTATTCAGTTCGAGTTAAACGGTTTTGAATTTTTTACCCCAACCGAAAACCAAACCAAACCGAACGGAACCGTATTCAGAATAAGGTCACCCGAACCAAATTCAAATCAGTTCGGATTTGGTTAATAACTGATCAACCCGAATTAAACCGCTTTCAACCGTATTAATAAAGAGCAAACATGGGGATGTCTTCAATTCAAAAATGTTCTCTCAAAACTCAAACTACACTACTACAAGAACAAGATATGTGAGAAGAAACAACATACACGAACATATGTGCAAATTTCCGTCTTTTTCAAATTGCAATCCATGGCTTTGTGGTACAAACAATATACAGGATAACAGGAACATATGTGAGAACCTAATCAAAGAACATAATTGAATTTCAGTACATGTTGTTGAGAACCTGATCGAATTTCAGAGAACGAGAGTCGAATTTCAATACATGGGTGGTTGCCGTCGGAAGAGAAGAATCGGGAGAGATGGGAAGGAAGGTGGCGTCGTGGGTGGCTGCCGCTAGGAGATTCTGGAGAGACAAGAACGAAGTGATAAGTGGGAATTGAGATCTAGATGAGGCATGAAAATGGTGTGTGTCGGCTGAGGCTGATGTTAAGAATTAGGGATTTAGGGTTAGTTGTATGTAGGGTATTATAGAAATATTATTTTAAATATTAATTCTGTTTAAACCGAATTCCAAAAAGACCAGAACCGTAAACCGACCCAACATTCGAATTAGGAATGCAGTTACAGTTTAAAACCGAACCAAAAACCAAATTTGCAATTCGATTTGGTTTATTTCGGTTACGGATACGGTTTGGACAATGGTTTTAAACGGTTTTCGCTTATTCTGAACACCCCTAGCCACAAGAATGAGTCATTCGCAAGTTTGAGCCATCAGTGTGACAATTAGTACGTAACCGATATGATGGTACAATAGATATGTGCATGGGTCAATTTTGTAAAGTCTTACATGTGAATACAGTACAAAACAATTCAGGAACAATGTATGAGATTAAGGAAAGATTAATGTTGAAAGACAAACGTATACTACGCACAACGAACACAACATTAATTCCTTACGATGTGAATCTGACAACTGGCTACACGAACAAATGTTAGATAATGCAAGTATAAACGAATGTGAGGATGCAAAAATTCAAAACAATAGCAGATATCATCCGTGAATATTAAACTGGCATAGTATACGTGTGGATGACGATTCGCATGAGTGTATATGTGGGTTTAACATTCTTAATGATATCTTATAATTATAAAACCAAATCAAAAGTAAAGCCGTCGTTGTGATCGTACGGGTGACGATCTGGACGAATGCATGCAAAGGTTATACGATCTAGCGAAACATTTGAAATAAACGTTTTCGAGACGTTATAAATAATAAAAAGGAATTTAAATTAATTATTCAAAACTACAACCTAAAAAGATTTAATTTAAACTATTTTTACAAAAGCTTTGTATTTTAAAAAAAGGTGTATCGAAAACAACCGCGTTTAAATGAAATCGAACGAACCCGAACACGTGTGTAATGACCAGAGCTATAAAAGCCCTAAATACCACTCTCTGTCTAAAATTCGGTTCTCTCTCTACTTTCTTTCTCTACATTTCAAACACTCAAACCCTTCAAATCTTAACCAGATGCAAAGTTTTTGGTGTCTACATAATCTTCATAACATCTAGAAGCCATAAGTACAAAGGATCCGAGCTTAAAAACGATAAAAAACAAGGTAAATATGATCCCAAAGTTTCGGATTTTAGGGTTTTCATCAAAACCGGACAATAAGACTTGAAATCGGTTTGTAATAAACAAACACTTGTTAAATGGACATGTAAATGATCTTAGACCTATTGGATTGGATTAGAATAAGTGTTTGGAATCTGGGCAATTGGCAGAAATTCAAACGAATTAGTATCAATGCAAGAAAAGGTTGAAGTTAGTAGTATCGACAAACATTTCAAGCTGGCAGGTTTTTCATCGAACTTATTAAATTCGATGGTCCCAAATCGTCCAAAGTACTCCCATCGACATTGCTAAGTTCGATAAAGAACATGGAAGGTGGGCCATCATCCTATCGATATTTTTAATTTCGGAAGGCATAGCATCGATGCCAAGATCCCATTGAACTGAGTAGTATCGATGGGCTACCAACCAAAATACATAAGTGTTGTCGACACTATTAGTGTCAACACTCTTGCACCACTTAGCCCCTTCAACACTAATTTCAACCATCCAATCCAAGAAGTTTGAGTCAAGAACGGATTAATAATAACAATATTAAGCTTCCAGAAGACCAGTTACAAGTTATGGGCGATTGAAATAATGTGGAAGGGTGGTCGAACTATTAATATCGACACACTCTTAGTTAACCTCAATTTTTTAACCATTAGGGTTTTTCGATAATAAGTTACGACATGCAATTGTGTTAAAGTTCAAATAAACAAAAATTTATGAGAGTCATTAGTTGATTTTATTCATAAAAAAATACTGCATAATAATGTGTGTGTGTATATATATATATATTTATATATATAATCATATGTATTACAAATATAATTTTTATTAGGATTTACAAAATTAATTAAATCGTATTAAAATAAACATTTATTAAGACTATTACAAAACTTTGTATTATATATATGTATGTATGTATTATAGAAAGTCTATATAAATACTTGAAAATCATAACGGTTTATGTTTAAAACATGATTACAAGATTAACTGTGTAATTAATTTCATTTAACAACAATATTCTGTGTAAAAGTCATAACCGAAATTGAATGTTTGAACGATAAACATGAAACTAATTTAAACCAAGATGAAATTTGAATTAAGGACACAAACACCTCGGCGATCACCTTTTGAATCGAAACATACCGAAAGCTCCATTCAAAACAACCTAATTAATTCATCATAGTAGTGGCCAGTGGGGATTTAACATCCTAAATTTACGTTATATGCCATTACAAGTTTTGGCTACAAAACAAAATATAACATTCTTGAGTTTATTTGGTGTGACAATAAATAAAAGAAGAAAGATGACGGGTTAAAGTGAGAAACTTGGATAACAAGATTAGTGGGGATTTAAGCCCTAAAAACCCTCATTCTAAATCAAATTTTCGGCCAAGAAGAAGGGAGAAAAAAAGAGTGTGGGTTATTCCCGTTTTTGAAGAATCAGCATCAAATATCGGACGATCCACGAAGATCTAACCATTGGAATGACCTAATTTTTGGATATATTCTTCTAAAATCATATATATTGAATGTGACCAGAGGAAATTGCGATCGGAGACTTATAGATATGTGTTCTCATGTCTCAAAGTAAGCAGGTCGGAACTAGGTTTTGAAAACACAGTTAGAAAGAATGAACGGTCCCCATCGATCTAACCATCGGATTGAGCCAAATTTTGGATATGTTTCTAAAATCTCGTTTATCGTTTCTTTCAGCATAGGTATTTGAGAAATATTACTTGTAGGTATGTTTTCTATTGCCTTATATGTGATTGTTGGATTTCCGAGTGGGATGTGCAGTTCCAAAGAATTGTCGATTTCTGGAGATCCAACTGTCGGATCATACCGATAATTAAACAGTAGATTTATAACAGATAATTGATCGTTTACACCAAAGGAATTCTCGATCAGGTATCTAGAACTATTTTTCTATATTCTGAGCAGATTGTGATAGGTTGTGTGCATAAAAACAGGTATTGACCAGTTATTTAGCCAAGAAATCGAGGTTGTACATACGATCCAAATTATAAGGAAATATCATGATGTAAAAATGATTACAACAATGTATTCGGGTTTCATAGCTTGCCGTTCTAGAATGGTTCGCGTATGCACAGCGCCCTCGGAAGGGTGTAGTGTCTCTACTCCATAAACATTAACAAGGATATTTTTGGATAACTAGTAAACAATGAGTTACTTCTTACTCCATTTTTACTTTTGTAAACTTTTGGGATGTTACATATGTTATATACACAAACATATTCTTAGAGTCAAAACATATACATGATGCAAACTTTTAAACTTAGTTGACATGATTTAGATGCTATGTGAATTTATGTGCTAAATGCTATGTGGGATTAGGTTAGAAGACGTTTCATAAATCAAACATAAACAGTATCTAGTAGCCTAAGAATGTAGCTACGTTCTTCGCATTGACTTATGTCTTGTGTTAAAAAGCTGAAAGACACACATACATAAACATTATGATTTACATTGTTTAAGTTAAATGCCTAGCTAGTCTTGATTTAAACTTTGTAAGATCACTTGTTTGGATTCTTGTTTTATGCTACTTGAAACTTACATAAGCTTTAGATCTTAATCTATTTAGTTTAATAGTTTTTGCATCTTTTTATACGTTTTATATTAAATTGTTTTGTATTGCTCACCAACTATGCAAATAGTTGACGCTTTTATTTCATATGTAACAGGTTAAGATGAAGATATATGATGAAGACATAGATTAGGTTTAAAGACCTAAAATTAAAACGTTGTTTATCATTTCATTTGTAAATTGTTTTAAACTATTGTATGTTATTGAATGTTTTGTTTGAATAGATTAACATGGATGTTTTAAATATTGAAACTTTAATATAGCACCATAAGCTTTTGAGCAATTACAAATCGCGTCCGGACGTATTTTGTCGTCGGTTGGGGTGTGACAAATTTGTTAATACTAGGTCTTTTAACAAAATCCAAGTAAATCAAACATGAATGAGGTCAATTATTACAACCTTTAAAGATCGAACAAGTTAATGACAAGGAGTCGAGTTAGGGTTGATCTTGACCTAATCTGATTCTAAGTGTTTAAGACCTATAATATTTCATAACTCAAACATAGATTTTGTAACCATACCATGTATTAAGTATTAACACAAAATCAATAAGTATGTTAACTTCACAAACGTATAGTGTTCACCTAGAAACTTTAACAAATACTCACAACATAAGAGGATCAAATACATACAATTATAAATACATTTAAATCAAACTCAGGGCTTTGAATACAACATACATAAAAACAAGCATGCACATTTTTTAAATTAGTCAACAATTTGTAACAACTTGCAAGGTGAGTTCATTTCCCTTTTTCTAATCGTTTTGATTTGTAACTACAGGACTGAGAAGCATGCTAACTTATTTTCTTACGATTATAATTTTGTATGCAATGCTTTCAATTTTACATTTCATATATTGATGAACTCCTAGATTGTATCTAGGTATATCATATAACTGTTTCATACCATGTTTAGTTGTCAATATTTTGATGTGCTAGTCCTTTTAATTCTTACATTGGAGGATTACGAGTACAAAACAAGTATACATAAATATACATTTTCAACGAACCAAATATACATTTTCAACGAACCAAGTATACATATTCTACAAATCAAGTACGAATCTAATTAACCTTTCTAGTGGGTCATCTGGGATATATCAAAGAAAACATGTGCGAACAAATCTAGAACAAATCAAGAAGTCCCGTAACTCAATAAGTCCTAACTAGACTTGTTTTGTTTTGGGCCACATGTGTGATGATATTTACAGAGCCCACTAATCTACTAAGATCATTTGGTTGATAGACTAGAATAACTCGAGTTGACCTAGACCCAATCATTATTACTTAGTTATGTTAACTATTAATTTATCTAAAAATTTCAAATACATTTTGCAACTTCCACAGTGGGATCAAGGAAATGATCGGTTGAGGGATTGGTAAATCATAGTGGTATCTTAAGGGATAGAGTTACAGAGTTGGGTTAGAGTGAAACTCTTAATTTCCATTAAGGAAAAAGTCGTGTCTTGTCAAGTATGTGGTGGGCTGGCGGCTGCGCTTGACCCTATGTATGCCCTATATATAAGCATCCTTGACTTGATGGGATGATGTCAGTAATCAGGTTTAAGGTGGAGACTCTAGCAGTTTTTGACAAAGCAAAATACTTTTAACCATTTTCAAACACTAAACTACATGAACTCACCAACCTCATGCTGACTTGAGTTTTACATGCTTTCTCATGTGATGAACATGTTTAAGCTTTAGAAACTGAGGATACTTTATAGGGTGCCCAGTTTAGAGGACCTAGCGTCTTTTGGTTGTGCATATCTTTCATCAACAACATCTGAATCATTTTTGTATATCTTGTATAGTTACAAGATAGAATGACTCATGATTCTTTTGATAGATTTACATTGTTAAATTATTGAATACCTTGATGTAATTTAACTTTGTAATTCTAGTTGATAGCTAGTTCATTTTAGTTATTCTCATTATATTTCATGCGCCATGTATACAATCTGATCGTTCCAATTATCACACGATATCGCGCCCCGAAACTATTCCGCTTGACGAGAAAGTCGATACATCCCGTCGCTCGAGGTGTGACAATTAGTATCACCTATTCGCATGAATGGCCTTAGACTATATAAACCAAACAATCAAAATTTTATGTATCAGTGACATCAAACCTGGGTTTCAATGCGGTTCGAAAACTCTTTTCTCCATTCCAACTTTGAGTTCTTCTTGAGATTCATCAATTTCGTGCTCCCGAATTTAATTATATTGACCCAATCAATCACGGTTGGTGTTTCACTCAATTAGATCACCACCAAATAGGATTTCGCTCTATTTGGTGGCCGTTTGTGTTGAATCTGACTGGAAAGAGTGTGTTTTCGATCCTACAAAAAAGTTCATGGACTCTTTTAGATAAATTTTGTTTATATATAAACATACATGCATATCTGATGTGTGCAAAGTAGTTTAATTAAAAATAATAAAAATTGCAACTATCCTAGACACTAAGTAATACTCTAGACCCTCTAAACTAAACTACTAACAGACAAGTGAATCTATCAAAAATAGTAAAGAAAAGTAAGTCCGGATATCGAACCCACATGCTTTTATAGAAAATGCAAACTAGACTCAAGGACTTATCTATACAAATTTACTTGATAAAAATAATTGTTTTAAAGGGGGTTTTACTAATTAACTAAAATGAATTGATAACCTAAAAACCGGATTAAGACTAAGTGTTGAAAACAAAGCAAGAAGAGTCAAATAATGAGATGACTACCTAGGGTTTACTCTATACATGTCAATGCTTTTCAGACTGATTATGGAACTGTTGTGAAACCGGAATCTTTGATTTTTAACTAATAAACAACTTAGAGTATCTTCAACCTTACTCAAAGATTTCAACTAAGATGTCTACGCGTCATTAAATCACTGGTTTAAGTTAGTTACTCTCACAAGTTACCCAACCCATCAATGACATATCCTAAAGACCGTCTACCTCACTGAAACGAAAGTCTCAATACACAAACACATGTACGGGATAATAAATAAAAGCAACTTGGATTTAGTATGCAAGGATATGTTCAATTAAACTAATCTTAGTCTTTTCACAAAGACTTTAACTAGTAACTAAACACTCAAGACAAACTAACAAACTCTCACCTCACGGCTTTTAAATTTGGCTAAACATTTAGTTTGTTTATGTAACAACCGAAAAAAAAAATAATAATAATAAATTTAGCAACCTAATAATAAACGTGCAAAATTTCGGAAACCGTTTATGTTCAAAATTTATATAAACGTTCGTAAAGTAATTATGAACAAAAGGATATAAACGATAAAAATAGCTGATAATGTATGGGCACGTTATAAAGCCTATTAATAACGTGCAGAATTTCTGTGACCGTTTGGGTTCAAAATTTTTACGAACAATCCTGAAGTAATTACGATCATATTAATATAAGCCAGACCGTTATACGATAATGTATGAACAAGATATAAGCTCGTGAATATTAAAATATATTATTTTTGACCCTGCTCCGTTTTCAACGAAACTTGGGTAGAATTGTAGAGAATAATTAGTAGATTTCAACGGCATATTCGAAAATTTTTATAACATCAGATGCAAAAAGTTATAAGAGAAAAACAAAATTTAAGCTAAATTAATTATAATAATATAATAATAATAATAATAAAATAATAATCAAATAATCAAATAATCAAATAATCAAATTTGACATGTGACAAATTCAAATTCAAATTTCGAAAGTTACAGACATAACACGTATCTTATCTTTTACTTCGTGACGAAGGAAATTTCATCTATAAATAGATGCAGTTCGACGATCAAATTTTTATTTTTTCTTAAGTAATAAAACTCTGTCAAAATACTCCCCTAAAACCCTTGAGCGGGTACGGTAGTTACTAGAATTCCGTTCAAAGATTGTTAAGCGAGCATTGGTACGAGCTACTTTGAGGTAACCACCTATTATACTCTTACTTTAAAATAATTATTTAATTAGTATGGTCGAGATATTGTTTGTTTAAAATCTCACTAATATTATGCGTGGAGGTTATTTTTAATTTTTTTTTTGTAAAACACGGAGTATGCAGAGATGCTGCCCAAATATTTTATAAAAATATGTATTTATAAGACGAGGTTCTGTCCAATTTAAAACTCTAAAATAAAGTTTTATAAGCCGAAATTCTGCCCAAGTATTTTTAAGAAAACCAAAAAGCATAAGCCGTTATGCTGTCCAATTAAAGACTCGAGTCAATACCTAAAAATATAAAGATACGTTAAGTAATCTCATTAGGGTATTGATGTTATTAGGAAATTGGTGGTCACGTAAGATAAGAATTGAGGAGCTAAAATTGTACGATAGAAGCGTAGATCAGGTGAGTTCTATGAGCCCTCTTTTACTGTTTTAATGTTTTAGGGCTGATGTGTATGCATGATAAATATCTTTTAAATGATTGTGAGTTCTATGAGCACTCTTTTACTGTTTTAATGTTTTAGGGCTGATGTGTATGCATAATAAATATCTTTGAAATGATTGTGAGTTATATGAGCCCTGTTTTACTATTTTAAATATTTTGGGCTGATGTGAATGTTATATTAATAATGTTTTGATATATATAATGTTACAGTGATGCCGGGATGGTTCCCGTTTATACCAATGTTAAGCCGGGATAATGCCGAATTTTATATACGTATTTTTTTTAGAATATAAAAGAGGCAACCCGAATTATTGTTTTGAAAATACGTTTACAGAAAAAATTTTCAAAAGGTATAAATCTCATATACTAATAAAGACATGGTCCTGGTATACCGAATGTGTGTAGTCTTATGCTCCTTCGATATAACAGGATAATGTCAGTATATAGTTTGAGATAAAGACGTTGTTAAAAAAAATGTTTCAAGATCTACGCAAAAATTATTGGTGGCCAGAAATGAAATTCAACATATTACAATATGTTAATCGATGTTTGACTTGTTTGCAAGTGAAAGCTGAGCATCAAAAGCCTCACGGCTATTTACAGCCTTTGGAAGTTCCTGAATGGAAATGGGAACACATCACCATGGATTTCATCACAAAGCTACCGCGTACAGCTAAACAACATGATTCCATATGGGTGATTGTAAACCGACTGACGAAGAGTGCTCACTTCTTACCAATACGCGAGACATATTCGTCAGAAAAGTTATCAGAATTGTTCGTAAAAGAAATTGTTGCACGTCATGGAGTACCACTCTCGATTGTGTCGGATCGAGATACCAGATTTACTTATAGATTCTGGAAGAAATTTCATGAACAGATGGGGACGAGATTATGTTTAAGCACGGCATATCATCCGCAAACGGATGGACAAACTGAAAGAACGATACAAACATTAGAAGATATGTTACGTGCATGTGTTATCGACTTTGGTGGTAATTGGGACGATCATTTACCGCTAGTCGAATTCTCGTATAATAACAGCTACCATGCTAGCATCGGAATGCCACCATATGAAATGTTATACGGGAGACGATGTCGAACACCACTATGTTGGGGTGAGGTTGGGCAGAAAGACATGGGGAGCAAATCAGATGTAGAATTAATGGCCAATAAGCTCGCTCAAGTCAGAGCACGACTAAAAGCTGCCCAAGATCGTCAAAAGTCCTACGCAGACAAGAGAAGAAGACCAATTGAATTCAACGTAGGGGATCGTGTGTTATTAAAAGTATCCCCATGGAATGGTCTAATTCGATTTAGAAAGCGTGGAAAGCTAAGTCCGAGGTATATCGGACCGTTTAAGATTTTAGCCAGGATCGGTAAAGTTGCATACCGATTGGAGCTGCCAGACGAGCTTAGGAGTATACACCCGACATTTCATGTGTCTCATCTACGGAAATGTCTTGCGGATGAAACCTCTCATGTGTTTTATGATGAGATCGAGGTTGATGACAAGCTTAATTACGTAGAAGAACCAGTCGCGATACTCGATCGCGATGAAAAGAGACTTCGTAACAAAGTTGTCAAGATGGTTAAGGTACAATGGAAGCATAGAAAGGGATCAGAGGCAACCTGGGAAACCGAAGAAGAGATGAGAATATGCTACCCTCAATTGTTTGAAACGTAACAGGTTTCGAGGACGAAACCTATTGTAAGGAGGGTAGATTTGTAACGACCGAAAAATAATAATAATAATAATAAATTTAGCAACCTAATAATAAACGTGCAAAATTTCGGGAACCGTTTATGTTCAAAATTTATATAAACGTTCGTAAAGTAATTATGAACAAAAGGATATAAACGATAAAAATAGCTGATAATGTATGGGCACGTTATAAAGCCTATTAATAACGTGCAGAATTTCTGTGACCGTTTGGGTTCAAAATTTTGACGAACAATCCTGAAGTAATTACGATCATATTAATATAAGCCAGACCGTTATACGATAATGTATGAACAAGATATAAGCTCGTGAATATTAAAATATATTATTTTTGACCCTGCTCCGTTTTCAACGAAACTTGGGTAGAATTGTAGAGAATAATTAGTAGATTTCAACGGCATATTCGAAAATTTTTATAACATCAGATGCAAAAAGTTATAAGAGAAAAACAAGATTTAAGCTAAATTAATTATAATATAATAATAATAATAATAAAATAATAATCAAATAATCAAATAATCAAATTTGACATGTGACAAATTCAAATTCAAATTTCGAAAGTTACAGACATAACACATATCTTATCTTTTACTTCGTGACGAAGGAAATTTCATCTATAAATAGATGCAGTTCGACGATCAAATTTTTATTTTTTTAAGTAATAAAACTCTGTCAAAATACTCCCCTAAAACCCTTGAGCGGGTACGGTAGTTACTAGAATTCCGTTCAAAGATTGTTAAGCGAGCATTGGTACGAGCTACTTTGAGGTAACCACCTATTATACTCTTATTTTAAAATAATTATTTAATTAGTATGGTCGAGATATTGTTTGTTTAAAATCTCACTAATATTATGCGTGGAGGTTATTTTTAATTTTTTTTTTGTAAAACACGGAGTATGCAGAGATGCTGCCCAAATATTTTATAAAAATATGTATTTATAAGACGAGGTTCTGTCCAATTTAAAACTCTAAAATAAAGTTTTATAAGCCGAAATTCTGCCCAAGTATTTTTAAGAAAACCAAAAAGCATAAGCCGTTATGCTGTCCAATTAAAGACTCGAGTCAATACTTAAAAATATAAAGATACGTTAAGTAATTCCATTAGGGTACTGATGTTATTAGGAAATTGGCGGTCACGTAAGATAAGAATTGAGGAGCTAAAATTGTACGATAGAAGCGTAGATCAGGTGAGTTCTATGAGCCCTTTTTTACTGTTTTAATGTTTTAGGGCTGATGTGTATGCATGATAAATATCTTTGAAATGATTGTGAGTTCTATGAGCCCTCTTTTACTGTTTTAATGTTTTAGGGCTGATGTGTATGCATGATAAATATCTTTGAAATGATTGTGAGTTATATGAGCCATGTTTTACTATTTTAAATATTTTGGGCTGATGTGAATGTTATATTAATAATGTTTTGATATATATAATGTTACAGTGATGCCAGGATGTTTCCCGTTTATACCAATGTTAAGCCGGGATAATGCCGAATTTTATATACGTATTTTTTTTAGAATATAAAAGAGGCAACCCGAATTATTGTTTTGAAAATACGTTTACAGAAAGAATTTTCAAAAGGTATAAATCTCATATAATAATAAAGACATGGTCCTGGTATACCGAAGGTGTGTAGTCTTATGCTCCTTCGATATATCAGGATAATGTCAGTATATAGTTTGAGATAAAGACGTTGTTAAAAAAAATTCTTGCACTATGGTGTTGATTTTAAAGTTTTTATAAAAAGAAATTTTGAAAGCACCTTTGGGTGATTAAAGAAGTTACCTTCGGGTAAAAAAGTTACCTTCGGGTAAGAAGTTACCTTCGGGTAAAGAAGTTACCTTCGGGTAAGAAGTTACCTTCGGGTAAAGAAGTTACCTTCGGGTAAAGAAGTTATCTTCGGGTAAAACAGATTTTTAAATAAATGTTGTTGATATAATATGATACCTGTATATCGATGTATGCTTTTGTAAAATGCTTTTGAAATATATTGTTTGAAATTAACGATGTTTATTAAACTTAGAACTCACCAGCTTAAGCTGACAAAATTTTAACATGCACATCAGGTAGAGATGGTGAAGCCTCAGCAGCTAGTCGAGGTAAGAAACCGTTGGCATAAGTGACCCTGGATGGATGTTGGCTGCAGGTTTTGAGAAGACTGGCATAGATGTAGATATTGTAAAAAAAATAAAAAGGAATAAATAAATAAAAATGGTTGTGTGACATATATGTAATCGGGTTTACTTATGTATAATATGTTTTATTTCCGCTGCGATTGAGTTTTAACTATTTTATCACCGTGCTTATGAGTAAATCCGACAAAGTGACGTGTCCCGGGAGACGGGCGTTACAGTTTATGACTTAATTAGCATTCCTATGAGCCACTACGTCTAGCAATTCATTTACAAATCAAAAACACCAAGTAATTGATCTAACATGCACCTATTATATGAAAGACATTCATCAAAGCACATGAAGAATATATAATTCAAATTAATAAACTAGTCTAAACATTCATACACATCCAAGATTCAAATCCAAACCTTTATGTCATTGAAAATCAAAACTTGTTCCACAATCAATCGTTATAAACATTGAACATGCATAATCGTATAACCCTAGGTAGTTTAAGTGGTTTAGCCAACAACCATCATGAACAAACTGAAAGATCTAATGCATAAACCACAGCAAAACATCATACGAATGGAAAAACAATACAAGAATAAGAACCGATCGTTATTACACCCTTTGATTTGCAATCCTCGGGCTTCTCGATGATGATTCTTGACCTTGATCGCCTGTTCCAGCCTCCTAGTTGCCTCCAAAACCGTCTAGAAACCGTGTGATAACCTAATTCTGAAGCCTCCAGCCGTTTTGATTTATCAAACTCGATTTTCTGAACCTTTAGCCCTGTCGCGCTACGTGACGACCACCTGAGAACCCCTCGCGCTACGCGAGGCACCCCACTACCCGAAAAAATAGTCGGGTCAAACCGTAATCATTAAAAGGGGCATTCCTGTAATTTCCACCTGTCGCGTAGCGCGACAGGGTTTCTTGTGCCCTTCACGCTACGCGAGGAGTGCCAGAATCCCGTTTTTGTTTTCCTTTGTTTTCAGGTCCGTTCTCGTCCAACCAGGAGCTCGTTTCCTTGAACTTTTGTGCCAAAAATACATGCTTATGACCTGCAAAGCATCAAATTAAAGAAATGTGAAGCACTAGCTTAAATCGAATACAAAACTGAATAAAACTGTACAGAAATTTGACAAAAACAAATGGAAAAACAGATGTATTTCGCAACACATCAATATCTTACAGGATTTAAATAAAAATTAAATCTAAACTTTAAAACAATTTCACACAATTTATTATTACTATTGTTATAACTACTCTGAAAAATCCAGAATATTAAAATATACTTTTGGAATTTTAGGGAAAAGAAAAAACAATTATACTAATTATTACATTTTGAAAACTAATTTAAATTAATAAAAATATAAATTTTATAATTTTTTATAATTATGAAAACTTTATAAAATATGTTTTACTATAAGTAGGAAAGTTTATAAATTATGTTTTATAGAATATTAATTATATATAAACAATATAAATACTAAACAAAAGTTTATATAAAATTTATTGATAAATTCATAAAATTATATTTATTATTCTTAAATTATATTTTAAAACTGAAAATAAATAGTATATAAATAAAGTATTTAATTTAAATAAAACTCTTAGTTTTGTTTTACTACAAATAGTGAAATACGTAAAAGAAAATAACTTTTATATAAATAGATATAGAATAATTTTAGATAATTATTATAAATAATTATTTATAAATTTCATAATGTATTTTATTTAAATAAAATATTAAAAAAGTCTTAAAACTAAAAATACATTAAAATTGTAAGGAAATAAAAATAAAATATTTTTATATTAATATTCTAGAATTTAATTAGAGAACTTGTAAAAAATATTTATTTTAATTATTAAATGAATATATTCCGATTATCATTCAAACATGACTATAATCTTTTAAGTCAAAATTCATACTCTTTAGGAAAAATCATTCAAACAAATACTATAATCATATACTCGCACGGGTCACTCTGTCGCATAGCATGAATTCCTCACTATTAAGTTTGCGTAGATATATATGCATACATGTGTGTATGCACCACACATATTAATCGACGTCGAAATACCGATGAAATAAGAGTTAATGGGTGTTTTCCCCGCTACCTTAACTAGTATGGTAAGTAGAGTGTCGAACCACGAAGAGTTTAGGTGGATAGTGTATCGTTACTTGATTTAACCTAACGTAACTAGACATAAATTGTAAAATTTATTGACGGTTGTTTGAGTTTCAATAAAGATGACTTTGTAACAAAGCAACAATGAAAAGTAAATGAGTTGTAATTTAATTAAGTAAATGAATCACATCCGGGATTTGATTTAGAAAGAAAGTAAGAATCATTATGGTTCAATTTGTTAAGACAATCACATAGACATGAATTGTGAATTCTCGTATGAATGGACACTTATAATTGGAAAACCTGATTTTATAAATTAATTGATTAAAACCAATTAATGGTAAACCTAGGTTTCTAATTACCAATATCAATATGAAAGTGATAATCCAATTAGTGTTCAATGTTTCACAATTGTAAACTGAAAAATGATGAACATCCAATTGAATCAGAAAAGACAAATCGTTCAATTCAATACGAAAAACAACATCCAAACAATTAAAGATATGGAAACCACACAATGTTTGAAGTCAATTACAATTGAAACCATACAAATCTCTAACCCTATCTAATCATTCACCCGGGCATGATCTCAAGGAATTTAGCCGTGCATCCGCATTCTCTTACGCTCTAACATCAATTCGGGAGTCACCAATGTGTTTGGAATGGTTAATTGTTGATTTCCCAGCCTTGGAAGCCCCCTAGAACCTCAAAAAGTCGTCAAAGTCAAAGATAAGTTGAAACCCTAGATTTTTGAGCTTAAATAGGTGGCAAAACGGGAAAAACTCGGACTTTTGGGGTACCCGCGTATGATACGCCAGGCCCAGCGTATGATACGCCGGCCTTGGCTTCCAGGTTCCAAAACTTCTGTGCTACGCCACCAATACACCGGTTTGCTACGCCACTTCATGGAAATCTTCATTTTCCGCTATTTTGACCTTCCAAGCACCATTCTTCAGCCACCCTTTGATCCTTGGACTCCCAACATCCATATTCTTCACCCGGAAACTTGAAATTCACCAAAACACACAAACAATCACCATATTCCATGTAGTTAACTCATATAAGCGCACAATTGCACACCTGAACTACATGAAATCAGCCAACTCATCACATACGCTCTCGTCCAGTTTTTTACAACCTGTTTTTGATGAAAACCGTAAATTAAACGGTTTACTATAATTTCAAACTTTTGATAGCTAACGAAATTTTTGAAAAAAATCAACCGCGAAATCAAACCAATGTCCGGTTTGGGTGTATTCACGGTTTGCAACTAGATCATGAATAACTTTAGCGACAAGTATACTCAATTATATTTATTTATTAGTATCAAGATAAGATAAGATTATACTATATTTTGGAATGATAAAAATATTTTCATCAAAATTGAAGAGTTTTATTTAAATGCATTTTTTTAGTCATATTGTATAGTCTTGGTCGGGTTAAGTTCAACTAAATAAGCCTCTTAACCTAAAAAGCTTAAGAATGATCTTGAGTCATTAGATCATTAATCAATGGATATGATTAAATCAAGTTGTTAGAGGGTATTTTAGTCATGCCTACTTTTGTTGACTTTTTATCAAATTCCCCCATATTTTTTAAACGTTCATAACTTTTACATACGGAATTATTTTTTGAAAAAAAAATACCATAAAAACAAGCATTTTTTTATCTTCAAATTAATATAATTTTTGCTATAGAAAATTTTTGGTTTTTTAGGTCATTGTGTCTTTTGTACAGGTCATTGTGTCTTTTGTACATATCATTGTGTTTTTTGTGTAGGTAATTGTATCTTTTATGTTTCTGCTAAATGTTGTGTTTTCATGAAAAATTTAAGACATAATGATGTTACATTGTACATAATGTCAAGCATTGACACAAAGACAAGTATAAATAACACATAATCTTGAAAAAAAGACACAATTAACTGTAAAAAAGACACAATGACGAGTCATTGTGTCTTTTGGATAGACATTGTGTCTTTTGTGTAGTTAATTGTGTCTTTTATATTTTTGTTAAATGTTGTGTTTTCATGAACAATTTAAGACATAATGATGTTCCATTATACATAATGTCAAGCATTGACACAAAGACAAGTATAAATAACACATAATCTTGGAAAAAAGACACAATTAACTGAAAAAAGACACAATGACGAGTCATTGTATCTTTTGTATAGGCATTGTGTCTTTTGGATAGGCATTGTGTCTTTTGTGTTTCTCCTAAATATTGTCTTTTGTATATACATTGTGTGTTTTGTACAGATCATTGTGTCTTTTGTTTAGACATTGTGTACATAATTGTGTCTTTTGTACAGAATTGTGTCTTTTGTGTTTCTGCTCAATCTTGTCTTTTTCTAAACAATTTAAGATACAATAATGTTGCATAATACATAATGTTAAGCAAGGATGACACAACGACGAGTATAAATAACACACTGATATTTAAAAAAGACATAATTAGCTAGTAAAAAAGACACAATTATCTTTAAAAAAACACAAAAAGATAATTATACACAAACATTTAAAAAGACACAATGATAATAATTAGACACAATGAGCTGAAAAAATTTATTTTTTTTGTAGAAATATTATACTCATTTTAAAGATAAAAAATGCTTGTTTTTATGATATATTTTTTTTGAAAAAATAATAACGTATGTAAAAGTTATAGATGTTTAAAAAATAGGGTGAGAAAGTGGTTATGACTAAATTACCCTCTAACAACTTTTCCCTCTAAAATTTAAAATTTTTCTTTTTAAATTTAATATCATAATCCAATGATCAATAATCCTTCTTAGGCTTTTTAGGATAAATAGACTATTTATTTGATCTTAATCCAGTCTTTTAAAGCTAAACTAAGGGCTTTTTTATATTTTAGTTTGTTATATATCAGTGTCTTTCACATTGAAGTGAGATAAAGTGGTTATGAAAAGAAAAAATCTTTCAAATCAAATGAACCACTTCATGTTCCTTTTGACACCTTTCACTTTTTTGACCCATCTGATATTTTAAATTGAGATATTTAGTATGATTCATTTTTACACAAACACTATAACTAAATTAAAAGCATTGACTTAATGAGCAGCTGGCTTGAGCTATTTCGAGCCAAAAGTCCCAAAATCATTAGCATAAGTGTTTTGTTTCCTGTTGTATCATGCGAGCACCTACTAGAATATATTAAAGCTGTTGGCTGGCATTGTTTCTATTTGTTAAGGCTTGATTTCTAGGATTGTTTAATCATAGGTCAAAATATTTGGATGTTGCATGTGGGAACCAAGTCAAGAGAATTGAAAGGACTTTGATAATCGAAAGTCAAACCTTGAAACAAGACATAATCTTCATCATCAACCTGAAACCATTAACATCGTCTTCTTCATCAGCCTACTCGAATATTTAATCTAAAATGTTCTAATTTATAAACTTGGCATAAAAGATAAACAATAACATGGAATTTTGGTTAAAACAATGATTAATAAATCAAAGTAAAATAAGCACAATGCACTTCAATGTAAGTTCACAATTGTCTATGTTCATGTTTGTATGAAATTTGAATATTTTCTTGTTCTGTGGATCTAAATTCCTTGTTATTTGATTTGTTTATAGTGTTTGTTCATCTTAAAATGTATCTAGCATAAATTTTAGTAGAGTATAATATTTAACAATGTTATTTTAACTAAAGCAATTATTGATTCATAAAGAAAACTTAAATAAAGGTCTTCTCATTTTAATCATAATTATGTTAACAAAATATATTATTGCTTGAGTTTTGTTCTAAAACTGCATTTTTTTGTATTAGTAACATCATTTGATGTTTTACTACTTGGCCCAAATTGGAGGGTTGTGGTGAGCCTCCGCTGTGTTTGCGGCAATAGGGGGAGCCCCAATGCCGACGAAAAACACCTTTGGTTGTTAGAGGTGGGGTTTCATTCTCAGTCATTGCACCTCTGAATGCAACGGTTATTTGACTGTTGCACCAACTGCTGTTCTAAAAAAAGTAATATCATTTGATGTTTTTGAATTTTGTCATTTAGTACTATTAGAAATCAAATCTTTAGGCCTAAAAACTGAAGAAAATATCAATTCATGGAAAATAGCATCAAACAACTTTATTACGACATAAATTTAAGTTGAATCATTAGGTATGATAACATGTAACCTATAATAAGTGGAAAATTTTGCATAGCCAATAAAAATGCAAATCAACTCCTCATTCACCTACAATTTTCGTTTAGGTTTAGGTACTTTTCCAATAGTTCGACAATCCCATATTCAAAAATATGATAAAATCTAATTTTTTTGGTTGAATTAAAGCTTTTTAAGAGGATACTTTGTTATTCATGTTTGGAACACTCTTAACATGTTAATAAAGCATATCCTAAAAGTCCTTAACCTAGATAAGAAAGCATCAATTTTACCATCTCTTTCCATGATCTATTTTAAAATGAACGCCCCATTTGCGGTGCACACATATAATGTTATATGTGATGGCCATCAAGGGACCAAAGTAAAATTGTACTAAATTTAACGTTATTTTACTTGTTTTGTGAAAATAACGTTAAAAATGTTGTGATGATCAACTTCAAACGATAACTTTGAGTCGGGGACTCCTTCAGAGCAGCCTCTCTATCCTAACTGGGATAGGGGTAAGGTTTGTGTCCATCCTTCCCCCAGACCCTATTAAAAAGTGAGAATATACTGGTTAAGTTTGTTTGTTTGTTTCAATGATCTATTTTGTGTTCAACAATATAGTTTTTTTGAGGAGCTCATGGAATAGTTGTTTAATGAATGATAGCAACAAATTGAAAGTATTGACGATCCATATAATCAACATCTCGATTAGTACTTAAATACTTTATTGATTTACCCAATTGTAGCTCAACCTTATTTTTATGAATACTAAATTTATCCAACACCATCTTATGAATGCAAGAAGATAGCATCATCAATAAATATAATAAAACACTGTTTGTTACCCAAATAATGTGTAGATAGAGTAGGTAAAACATGTACATGATAAAACACGATTTGACTTGTTTAGCAAAAAATCCATGTTTTAATTTTATACTTTTTTTTTAATAATAAAACTTAGAAGGTTAGGCTTCGTATTTTCTCTGTTTTTTTTTCTACTTAAAACATAGAACTGTCTCACTTAAATCACAAAGTTAAGTGTTAAACAAGTCATTTTCATTTTTATATTTACATTAATCATGTTGTCTCTAACCTATTAAACACGATAACATATGTTTTATTGTAGAGTAAAAATCACACAAATCAATATGTTTAAGTGTTAGCATCTATTGATTTTAGAAAAAAAATGTCCGGTAATTTTTGTGAGCATACATGTTTTACATCTCTTTGTTTATATATAATGCAGGAAGCAAAACATCTTTAGACATATCAAACAACTTTTTTGTAATTTAAACGACCTAAACAAGCATGCTATGACATATACTCATCAATTTTGGTCTATTAAATACCATAAAATATTAATCCTTTAATGAAAATGATTTAAGATTGACTTTCAATTGGTATATTCAATTCATGTCACAATAATATATAATACCAATAAATATATATATAACATTAAGATAACACGTTTATTAAAGTTATGGTGTAATTATTTTAAAAAAAATATTTTTTTATATGTTGATGATATCATAATATTTGACAGTTATAAAAACCATATAGATGAAAAAAGAAGTTGTGCAAATACGTCATAAAATGATCAAAGCATTATCATGTACTATTCATGTTAACCATACTAGCTTTCTTTCTTAAAATTCAAATGTATTACTAAATTAGACCAAACAGAATTGTATGATGCATAAAACATTTTATAGGGTTGACATACAATTTTAGAAAGTAATAATTTTAAATGACAGTCATCTTAATACTCAATTACTACTAACTAGGATGTGTGCCCGCGCGCGTTGCGGCGTGTTTTCGTGTTCAGATATCACATAATGCTTAAGGGCAACATTATACATGTGTAACATGACAGATTCATTTAACCAAAAACGCCTCATTTGCGGTGCACACATATAATTTATATATGTGTTGGTTCTTAAGGGGCAAAAGTAAAATTACACCAATTTTAATGTTATTTTACTTATTTTGTGAAAATAATCGTTAAAAGCGTTGAGAGGATAAACTCAAACGATGACTTTAAGCCGGAGACTCCTTTGGAGCGGCCTCTCTATCCCAAATGGTATATGGGTAAGGTTTGTCTCTATCATTCTCTCCCAGACCTTACTCTAAGTGAGATTTTTATTGGGTATGCTTGTTGTTGTATTCATTTAACAAAGATATATTACAACATTTTGTTGAATTTTACTAACTGCATTTTACATTTAGGTGTTACACATCCATAGGTTGCATGCTTTAATGAGATGAGAAGGAAGAGTATATGGGATAGAATGACAGAAAGAGAAAGAGAGAACACTAAAGAAAGCATTATTGTATTGTATTTTAGGCATGAAAACTTGAACCTATATGAATGGTGAATTCATCTCACAAACAATGTTTTGCTTTTTAATATATATACTAATTACAGGTTGTAAAAAGTCATTAACTTGTTAAATGGGGTAAAAAGGGTTTTTAAAAAACCCATAAACTGACTCAAACGAACTTTGGTAGAGCTCATTTCAACGATAAAGATACTATGAGTTAGAATACATAAATTACAAAAGCTAAACCATAAAACGAAATCATAATACTAAATCTTAATGTATAATGACGAGCATGATATACATGATGACTAGCAGGAAATTAATAATGATGACAAAAATACACAACTAGCTAAAAACATGCACTTTATAACTTAAACGTTAAACCGTAAAATCTAAACATAAAAAATTAAACTTAAAAGCCAAGATTGTAAAGTTTAACAAGCTAGTTACAACCAATGTTTTGAAAACCAAACCGGACCGGACCAGCCGGTCGGACCGGGAACCGGTGGCCGGACCGGCCCGGTTAGGGGTTCTGGGCCGTTTTTGGGTGAACCGGTCGGTCGAACCGGCGAACCGGTGGTCGGACCGTTTTTTTAATATTTTTATATATATATATTTTTATAAAATGTATATAAAATCATCCGGTTTTTAAATCCGGTTCGACCGGTCAGACCTCTGACCAGCAAAAAGACCGGTTCGACGTTCGGTCCAATTATGAAAACATTGGTTACAACACCACTAGAATTAGTTTATTTGAACTTCGTTTAAGTTTATTTTACAAATTCTCTTTTTTTACTAAAAAACAACCTACTAAATTACCTGCTAATTATTGGGGACACACTCGTGCACCGACACCCACAATGATCAAGACAGCTATCTTCCTCACAATTCATGTCATGCTGATCATTTTTTTAATCCAAATAATACAAAATTGGTAAATCCCGAATCCAAATATATGATTTCTTGTGGTTTTATGTCAATTTAGGGTTTCATTGTGTGTAATACTTGATGAAGAGAAGATCAAACCTTGAAATCACACTACCGGAAACTAAACCAAAGAAATCAATTCAAAAGCAGGAGAATATAATCAGTTTCTCCCAATTCACGTTGACTCCAAATTTCCCGCCTTCAATTTCAGGGATGCAGAGGGTTGTTAAGGATCAGCAAAATTCAAGATCATCAAAACCAGCTACCATTCATGCATCCGCTCAGTCCGGCGATCTTTCCGGCGTTCAGAAGCGTCTCCGTGAGAATCCCTCACTCATCAATGATCGAAACCCCGTTGTAAGAAATCCCAATTTAAGTTTTTTTTTAATAAAAATATTGTGGAGGAGCTGATGATTATTGTTAAGATAACTGTTACGGCTATTGATTTTTGTTAATTTGCTGACGAATTTGATATAATTGTTTGTGGTTGGAAAGTCCATTTTACTATAAGCAAAATTGCTCACAACCTGTTTGATATATTGTCCCATTGACAAGTGTGAATGGGTTTTAGACTTTTAGTGTTCTGACCAGATAACTTGGTGATTTTTGGTGTTTCACAAGCAAGATGTTTGAAGAATTTGTATGGAAGTCAATGCACCTACTTGTAAATTGAGATTTCTATCAATTGATAATTGTTTGACTGTAGGAATGTTAACGAATCAATAGTAATAAATTGCGCCTTTTGTTTGAGGCATTACTGTTAAGGAGATTTTCTTTGAAATTTGAAGGTTTTGGGTATTTTGGTTCGTAGGATCCTAATATGTTTGATGTTTTCTAGCGTTAATTTAATTTGTGGTTGACATTTTCTAATAGTGTGTGGTTTAAATTGTTTAATTCAGTTTTTAGCATTTGTTAATTTTCTTGATGCAGATGGCAAATACACCCCTTCATGTTGCTGCCAGTCATAACAGAGCTGAAGTGGTTAAGTTTCTCCTAAACTTAGCAGGGCCTGAAACGGTTGACTTGGAAGCAAAGAACATGGTGCAAAAAATCTTGATTCACTTTTAGTTGATTGCGATTAATTATTTATTTTCGTTCTCATTTTCATATTTTTAACGGGAACCACAAAATGAACATGAGCAAAGTGGAAAGAAACTTGTTAAAACTATGGTAATTAGTATTTTCTTACATGTGATTTTGCAGTATGGAGAAACTCCATTGCATATGGCTGCTAAAAATGGTTGTAATGAAGTTGCAGAGCTTCTTCTCTCTCATGGGGCTTCCACGGAAGCTAAAGCAAATGTTTGTGTTGCATCTTTCTTATTGTTTTTTATAATAATTACAAACTGCACATGGTAAAGATTTAATCTTTTATGCTTTATATGCAGAATGGTATGACTCCATTGCACCTTTCTGTTTGGCACTCACTTAGAGCTGAGGACAATTCAACTGTGAAAACATTGCTGGAGCATAATGCTGATTGTAGTGCCAAAGATGATGTATTAATGACTGGTTTTTACTTTTTTTAATGCACAAGTTAATAGGATCAGTAATTGATTCAGAGTGGCAAAATGGGCACTTTGGGCCAGTTGGGTAATGGGTCCAAAATATGTTAAGGCCAAATCAAGTATACCTTTTTAAATATGAATATATACAATACCTTATTTGAATAACAATATATATTTCTGAATCAAATGATGGTTTTATGCATTCGCTTTGCATTTCAGGATTTTGGTCAATTTAACTTATTTTCTTTTTAGCAAACATTTTAGTTGTTAGAGATAACACAATCTGAATTGGCCCATCCATAATAACGGGGATGTTTGGTAATCAGTAAAATGTGTCAAAACGGGTGTTTTTTGCAACGGGTTGACCCTATTGTTTAGACATAAACACTTTTTCCCCCAAATTAGTTTTTTAATAAAATTTATTATTTTATAAACAATAGTTCTTTAGATAGGAATAATTACATCTAATTTTTTGAATAAAAATGGTTTATGAAGTTTTATGCCATTAAAGTACACCTCATTTGATTTTCGCCCCTTTTGACATGTTTTCTTACTAGGCAATTTTTTTCCAATAGAGATCTAAAGCACTTATTGTAGAATGTCATTAATTTTTAAATAGTTAGTGTTATAACTATTAACAAATAATCTTTTCTTTCTTTTAAAAATGATTCAGGAGGTTTTATGCAAGCTATGTGACATTCATAAGTAGACATGTTGAAATTACCACCTATAATAACCTTGATATGATTTTTTGTAATCCATTGGAGATAAAATATCACATGAACGACTTATTCATAAGTAATCTTATTCTTTATCTTTTGACTGGTACAGGAAGGTATGACACCTTTAAATCATCTATCACAAGGATCAGGAAATGACAAGTTGCGGGCCCTACTCAACTCTTACTTAGAAGAGCAGAGAAAACGTAGAGCCATTGAAGCATGCAGTGAAACAAAAGCTAAAATGGATGAACTTGAAAAAGAATTATCAAATTTGGTGGGCCTACATGGGCTTAAGTTACAGCTAAGAAAATGGGCTAAAGGGATGCTTTTAGACGAAAGGCGAAGGACCTTTGGTTTAAAAGTGGGGACCAGGAGACCGCCTCATATGGCCTTCCTTGGCAATCCAGGAACAGGTGATTAGGGTCTTTTGTGGTTGTTTTGTTTTTGTGGTGGTCGTGTTTGTGTTTTTTCTTGCTCTCTGAGTGTGTGTTGGGGGGGGGGGGGGAGTGAGGTGGTATTGACGGACCTACACTACACTGAAGCCCTTTAGAGTTGGAAAATTGACTGCTTGGATAACGGGCCAAATTGAGTGATCTTTAATCAGATAAGAAGGTTGCCATAGAGTCATAGACCAACTTGCTATTATTTTCTCTGTCTTTTTTTTATATATATAATTAATGTGCCAGTTCTGACTACAGACTATATTATGTGTAGTTTCATAAGTTTCTTCTAAAAGTTCAAAATTTCAGAGAGGAATTATGCATAAGGAGACCATCCAACTATTCAACTTTTTTATTAAGGCCACCAGACTATCAAAGTTACTTTATAGACCATTTAAATGTTAGAAATCAAACTTGCAATTGAAATTATTTTCTTACATTCATACAAATATCGACACCCACAAACGTACATTTCTTGGGTTTATATAACCCTAATTTTGATGGCAGTTTTTCAACTAACCCACTTTGACATAATAGCGATCAACACTCCCCCTTAAACTAAATATAGTTTAACGAGGGTCTTCAACCGTCTTGACTTTTTTTTTTTACAATAGAGTCGGTTCTTCATAGTAGATGAGATTGGATGCTTCTTACTTTTCTTTCTCCTTGTTCTTCCATTTGGTGCAATTGCTTGCAAAATGACCAAAATCACCACAATCATAACATCTAAACTTGCTTTTATCTTTATTTCCTCGACCCATTCCTCTTCCATATGTGTTTTCTCCTTTATTGAAGTGTTTACCTCGTCCTCTACCACGACCTTGACTGTTTGAACTTGCCATTAGGAGTTTGCTTTGATAGTTTGCCTTAGGTTCATCTTGGCTTATGAAGCGTTCTTCAAATGCTGTTATTCTTCCAACGGCTTCTTCAAATGACATTTTATCAATTTCTTGATATTGCTCGAGATGCCACTATTGGTAAAACTTCTTTGGAACTGAGTTAAGCAATTTTCTTACAAGTACTTTATCTTTCAAAGTACCACCAAGACTTTTAAACTTGGCTTTTATGTTGCTTAACTTTGCAGCAAAGTCACTTGTTGTTTCGTTTGGTTTCATTTTCATAGTTTGTAGCTCACTCCTCAGAGTTTGTAAACGTGCTTTCTGAACTAGATTAGCTCCAAGATATTTGACTTTGATAGAGTCCCAAACTTCCTTTGCAGTCGAATATTGTGCAACTTGCATTAATACATCCTGAGGCAGTGTTTGGAAGATCATTGCCTTAGTTGTATGCACTTTCTTTTCATCAACTGTTTCTTTAACTTCAATCGTTTCCTAGAGGCCATAAGCCTTCAATATTGTTTCCATCATCAATGCCAACTAGTATAATTCGTTTCAGTTAACTTAGGACATTGAAGAGGAAATTTCCTTGCTCACAAATTGGAACATTACTGCTTGACGGCTTTTATTCGCCAGTCATGCTTGCTTGCTTTCGTGCTTTTTTTCTTTTTGCTTATCTTGTGGCACCTGCTAACTTTGCTTATGATCAGATGATCAGTTTCTTGCTATATAGATTGTGTAACAATCTATATTTTGTGTTAAGATTATTAACACAGACTTGCTTGAATTCTTTTTGCGTTTTTGATCAAGTATCGCCCAACTCACTTGCTAATCGGACAACGCTAGCCTTGCTTGTTGTTGCGGAATTGATCAAGAATATCTAACCAACTTGCTAATTAGATATTGCAAAAAAAATTGTTTCTGGCCAACTTGCTAACCATTTTTTTTCAAGGCTGCAAAAGTTGCTAGGCGCTCCTAGGTCGGAACAGCTCCTTGGACCCAGTAATCAGGCAGTACTCGGCCCTAGGCAGGGGTACTCGGGTAATACTCATAAATTACTTAGCCTCAGGATAATTCCTTGGAGCGAGTACTCGGCCTTGGAGGCCGACTTTTGCAACAATGGTTTTTTTATTCCTGACCAACTTGCTAATCAGGCTCTGACCTACTTGCTGATCAGATTCTTGCTATTGCGAAATCTGATCAAAAAATATCCAATCAACTTGCTAATTGGACTTTAATGACCAATTTCGTTATACTAGCTTCTGGCCTACTTGCTAGCCAGATTTATGTGCTCCCGACCAACTTGCTAATCAGGTTTTTATGCACTAATTTGCTATGACCAAAAGGTCTTTTTCTTGCAAAGTTGAATCAACAAGGATTCTACTTGCTCTTGTTAAATTTTGAACAAATAATTGTTCAACTTGCTAATTTTTGAACTAAAGTTCAACTTGCAACAAAGCAACGGGCTTGTTTAACTTGCTATGAATCACAAAGGGTTCAGTTTAACTTTCAAAATGAACCAAAAGTTCAACAGTTGCTACAAGCCACACTAGTTTGTTTTTTTCTTGCTATGAATCACAAAAATTCAATCTTGTGCTTGCTATATGAACCGTATGAGTCTGGTTTCAAAGACTTTATTTTAATCAGAGGTCTTCTCAATTACAATTCTTAGAAATCAAACTTGCAATTGAAATTTTGTTCTTACATTCATACAAATATTGACACCCACAGACGTACATGTCTTGGGTTTATATAACCCTAATTTTGATGGTAGTATTTCAACCAATCCATCCGGCATATTTCCTTATCCATCCAACATGTTTTCTTTCTGGATGAATCTTATTATACCTCAATCTATCACAGAAAAAACAGAACCGAAACCATCCTGTTTATATGTAAAGGAGCTGAAATTGCCAGTTTTAGAAATCACATGCAGTGAAAAAGGATTAAAGGTAAACAAAAAGTTGTCATCTTAGTGGATGCATTTTTTGTTATGGTAGTTGATAGAGATCATAGTTATATTAATATGTTAGTATTAATTAGTAGTAATGATAGGATCTAGATATGGGTAGTTTGGTAATTTTAATATCTAGTGTGTGTTAGTGGATTATAAATAGTGATGAGGCTTGTGAGTTGAGGTGTGAAGGAAATTATTAAGGATTGTATTTGGCTCCTGCTTTTGGCAGTGAGAAGGGCTTAGCCTTGGAACTGATTTCATTGTAATCAGTCGTTTCTCAATATCGTCATTCCATAATCTTCTTCTTTTTTCAATTATAATTCCTATTTTCATTGTGTGTTTGATTTGAATCTTCATCAATGGTCCGACCTGCCCTTGACCTGTCGTGTTCGTGATTTTTGTTCCCATAGAGACTCAGATGGATCAAATTGCTGGATAACCTGCCGTCTACACCTTCAATTTCAGTTCTGATTCATCATTGTTGGATCTAATCACCACTGTCGGCCCTAATTTCGGCCGATTTCACTTGTTGGTTGCTTTTCGACTACGCTACTCTCGTAATCGCTTCCAATTTCATCTCCACGCTTTCATCAACGTCAATTTCATTTAATTTCAGACGATTCGCAATTGATTCATCTATGCTGACTCGAATTGCTGAAGACCTGACGTGCTAAACCTCGATTCAGTTCTCGATTCAACACGGTCGGAGCTACTGGTAGCCGTCGGCTCCAATTTCTGCCGATTTCACACTGTCGGAGAAATTTCCGACTTCGCTCCTCACGTAACAACCGATTTCAGGTTTTGTCGATTACAATTTCATAGTCGAGCTTCCGATTTTGATTTAATTCGTGTCCTGCATTTCACGATTTGAGTCAATTTCAATTTCATTGTCGATTACAATTTCACTGTCGTTTCAATTTCTGTTGTATTTGAGCCAATTTTAGTTTGAGTCGATTTGTATTCTCTCTGACTCTAATTTCTGATTGATCAATTTCAATTTCGATTTAGATTTCAATTTCTCTTTCTGTTTCAATTTCAATTCTGAATTGATTCACATTTGATTCAATTTCTGTTGACTTTATTTCATCATTGGTTGATTTTGTTGGCTTTTGTTTGAATTAGACATCTTACCAGTCATGGTTGATCATCTCTCTCGATTAGATGCTCATGAACAACAGATTGTTCAAATTTAGAAAGAAGTAGCAGCAATCAAAACTTTGATTAAATCGTTGCAAGAGGAACGATTGGCTTCAATTGAATTTCGCAACACATTTGTTGATTGGATGAAGCAACAGGACAAACAATTTGTTGAGACTTTTTCGGGAGCATCTGGAATTATTCTGTCCCATTCTGGTACTTCCTCCGGTTCCAAGGATGGCTCAGTAGATTTGCAGAAGCTTCCATTGCCTGAATTCGGGCGAGAGACATTCAAAAGGAGAACCTCACTTTGGACATAAATTCCACTACTGATGCCTTGACAACAAATGTGGAAGATAGGATTCTCTCTAATCCCAGCAACACTTATGTTTTCCATTATGTGGATCCACTTCAGCCTTTTGAAGCTACTCACATTTGGGGCCAGGTTATTTCCAAACCGGGTGGGTCACCTCCATCCTATGACCGACAATCCACACCTCTATCAAAGAAGCCATACTCGTTCTCTGCAAATCGATTAGGAGTTGCTTCTACTTTTGTGCCGGGAAAGGTTTTGCATCATGATCGAGGAGTTCAATCTCTTCTGCGCTTGGAATGGAAAGTGCGTAAGAAGAAAGGAAATTGTTTGCGTTGGTGTAATCGATATGGGCCAGCTCAAAAATGTCCGGGAGGCAAGATCATTAAAGTGCGGAAGGATCAATGGTTAACTCCCAAATCTTGAGGACAAGACTTTTAAATAAGGGGGGAGTAATGATAGAGATCATAGTTATATTAATATGTTAGTATTAATTAGTAGTAATGATAGGATCTAGATATGGGTAGTTTGGTAATTTTAATATCTAGTGTGTGTTAGTGGATTATAAATAGTGGTGAGGCTTGTGAGTTGAGGTGTGAAGGAAATTATTAAGGATTGTATTTGGCTCCTGCTTATGGCAGTGAGAAGGGCTTAGCCCTGGAACTAATTTCATTGTAAATTGTAATTAGTCGTTTCTCAATATCGTCATTCCATCATCTTCTTCTTTTTTCAATTATAATTCCTATTTTCATTGTGTGTTTGATTTGAATCTTCATCAGTAGTGCGTACTTTGGTCTCTGGATATGTCACTAGGATTGGTGAAATTGTAATTTCATAACATCTTTACATCATATCTGATGCCTGTGTGTATTCTACAGGTAAAACTATGATAGCTCGGATTCTTGGAAAATTACTTTTCATGGTTGGAATTTTAGCAACAGATAAAGTAACTGAGGTACAAAGAACGGATTTAGTTGGAGAATTTGTTGGCCATACAGGACCCAAGACTAGGAAAGTGGTAGGTGTATCTCTCATTCTATCTAAATTTTATATGCTGTGTAAAGACCGAATTACCCTTGAAGGAAGTATGTATCTTTTCGCACACTACCCAATTCTTGGCATGGCCCCTTGAATCCAATAACCAAAAGGACCAATTTTAACTCTTTGTGGTGTTAAAAGTCCATATTACCCTTGACTGGAAGTATGGATCTTTTCACACATGGCACAAGCACTGTGGTGGATACCAAATTGGAGAGTACTCTTTTGAGTTTTGTGGTGTGAAAAGCGTAAATCAATCATGATGGGAAATATGGGTTTTTTCCACACATGGCACAACCATTAAAGCAATTACGTGAACCTCGTATTCCTAAACATACTTAGTAACGTTTTCTGGTATACAAGACCAAATTACCCCTGGTGGGTAGTATGGATCTAGTCACACGTGACGATATATTCCACAAGACTAATCTTAAACATTGAAATGCAGCTAAAGGAAGCTGAAGGCGGAATTTTATTTGTGGATGAAGCATATCGATTAATACCCATTCAAAAATCAGATGACAAAGATTACGGTTTGGAAGCACTTGAAGAAATTATGTCAGTGATGGATAATGGTAAATTAGTTGTCATTTTCGCAGGCTACAGTGAACCAATGAAGCGCGTAATTTCTTCCAATGAAGGTTTTTGTAGAAGAGTGACCAAATTTTTCACATTTGATGACTTTAGTGCCGAAGATTTAGCCAATATTCTTCATTTAAAAATGAATAATCAAACAGAGGACAGCGCATTATACGGGTTCAAATTGCACCCTTTGTGTACAGTTAAAACCGTTGCAGATTTGATAGAGAGTGAAACAACAGAGAAGCAAAGAAAGGAGATGAATGGGGGTTTAGTGGATCCTTTGTTGGTTAATGCTAGAGAAAATCTGGATTTAAGGCTTGATTTTGATTGTTTGGATACCAATGATTTGTTGACAATTACTTTAGAAGATTTACAAGGTGGGATCAGGGCGTTTTCAAAATGATAAAGAAAAAGGTGTTTTCTTTTGATCTCTTTATGTTTTGAAGATGGTTTATTTTTTATATTTATGATTTTTATGTTATTGTTTATTGAATTTAATGTAGTTTTAGACTTGATTTACAATGTCATTTTTTTGTTTCTTGTAAATTTCCATTGAATTATCAAGTGGTGGATGTGATTGCTATTGTTTATTTGTTTTGATGGAAGATGTCTAATGTTGAAAGTTTTAGCCTTTGAAGCTGTTTCACTTGCTTTCATATTGTGGTTTTTGAATGTGTCTGAAATGTATGCTATATAAATTTTTTTTGAGAATTAGGGTTTGTTTGTTATGAAGCAATGAAATAAATGTGTGAATAGAATAGAAAAGGAAAAGAAATAAAGTATTATCATTTTATTGTCTTATTTGAGGATAACTTGGTAATTAGAGAAGTTAAATAGAAATCCCCATAATTGTGTTTGAAAACTAGTATGAATGTTTATGTTACCGTTGGGATTAGTTATACATTTATTTAACTAATTTTATGAAAATGTAGAAATTGGTGATTTTGGAGATCGTAAGTGGGAATGAGTTGGTGTTTAAACATTAATATAATTAGTTTGCACTTAGAATCATTGTCATCTATGTTGAGGTTAATCCACAATTGTTGATGATTTGATGTAAATTAATATGTAAAACATCAAATATATGTCTTGGTTTAATTTAGGTGAAAACATGAAAAAAGGAAAGGTAAAAACAATCAAAACAAGTTAAAACAACAAATTTGTGTAGTTTGGTCAGGCTTGAGAGTATCATACACCTAGTTAGGGTATCATATGCACAAAACTGGCGGTCTATGCTACACACAATCAAATGACCACCTATACACTCAATTGCAGAAATGTTGCAACTTTTGTACGAATAATTGTACATGTTGGGGATTCAAATGAGTAACTTACTAGTTAAAATGAATTGATTGTAAACTTATATGTGGTGTTTGAATGTCATAAATAAGTATGTATCGGATATCATGATTGGACACGTATTGGGTGAAGAATAAAACATTATGTGTTTTTGGTGGTTGTAAACTTACACACATATATTTTGTTGATACTTAGATGTAATCATTAAGTAGTCAAGTGTGTTTAACTTATGTAATTAGATTTTCACACTTTCAAATGAAAACCTTCTTAAGGGTTTATGTTGAAAGTTAACCAAAATCTTAATTTGACACGTGTAATAGTATAATGATTTTGTGTGTCATAGTTTGATTAACTGGAAAATATGAAAGAATTACATTATATGCTATGAGTTAAGTCATGGACCACACATGGTTTGGGTCACAGGTCGGGTCTGTTGGATTTATATGTACGGACCCAATAAGTTAACGTAACTAACCGAGCTGTGACCCGTAAGAGTTACACCTTGGTCAATGAACATTAAATCCACTTAATTTGATTAACTGGTAATCACGAACGGATTTATAATTTATAAGTGTTATAAATTATATAAGTTTAATTATTAATTTAATTAAACTAATAGTGTTGGGCTTGATAATGTGTATTGGACCTAAACTAACTAAATTAGGCTTAGGGCCCAAAGGTTAGTATTATAAGATTAAAAGGAGATTAATCTTAATTGAACCTAACCTAATTTCTTTTTCTCTGCCGTAAAGAGAACAAAACCAAAATTGGAGTTTTGTGTTTTTTGGTGAAGGCTGCCGTCAAAAGAAAAAAAGGGAACAAAAGTTTTTTTCTGCTTCCCTCTTGCTGCCGAAGAGACATCAAAGAGAACAAGGAAACAAGAATTTATTATTATTATTTTTATTCCTTTGTATTTTGTTGGTGTTGCCGAACATCAAAAAAAAAAAAAAAGGAAATAGTTCGTTAATCCGATCAACCAACCCAAACCGTCTCCTGCTTCCACGGTGAACCAGGAACCCGTTCGTGCTCGTGTTCTAGCATTCGTTCGTTGAACCTCAGTGTCTCAAACGGTTAATCATTAACCGATAGGGTATAATCTTTTCTCATCGGTAGATTAGATTAGTTAATATAATATCCGTGTTTGTATGTTTGTAACCATGATCCTGATTGGGATTTTTATAGTGTTAAAGTTTGAAACCCTAATTCCGCTGCGTTTATTAAATATGGATTTAATATACTAATTGGTCAAACTTGTTTTTACCTAAAAGTCAAACCGAATACCACCAATATTCCCAACAGGGTCATGGTTTGATTATTAGGTTGGTTGTGGGTCAGCTCGTGGTTTGATGTGTAGGTTGGGCGATAGTTGAGGTTGTGGGTCGAGTCATGGTTCGAGTTGTGAGTTAGGTTGTAGGTCTTGTCATGGTTTGTGTATATCATACGTTGGTAGATGAATAATAAGAAAATATATCATATTGGGTATGCAATATTATTCACCTTTTTTTTTTCTAATTTAAATTTCATTCAATTTGTGTTTGGATGTGTTTATGTTTGAAACTGTGATAATAAAATGAGATTACCAGATTAAATAAAAAATTTCGTATAGGCACATGTTTAAATCCAGTTATTTATATAATATATAATTTTAAGATTCTAAGGCATTCACCAAAAGACGCTTTGGCCGAGTGGTTAAGGCGTGTGCCTGCTAAGTACATGGGGTTTCCCCGCGAGAGTTCGAATCTCTCAGGCGTCGTTCTTTTTTTATTTATTTTTATTTATTTTTAATTATCTTAGGTTTTTACACTTGTATGGATATATTGGTTTCTACTTCGTTAAAAATATGCACGAACACATATCTATGCCGACTTACTTATAAAGGAACAATATTTTTCCAATGGACAAAGACTCAGAAAAACGAACTTCGAATTGGTTTTCGACATTTTCGGATCAGGTTAGCAACAAAATAAACTCGATTTCGGTTCTTGAATCGACCCACACATATATTCTTTTCTAGTTCAAGTTATTCGAATTCAAAGTTCAAGTTATTCAAATTCGAAGGCAATTTCGAAATTACAAAATTGAACAACTTGAAAGCCGACCCTAGTGCAAGCTTGTACATTTTTGCAAATCTGGAAAGAATGCATGTATTGGCCTGGACACCTTGTTAACAACTTTGGCTATTATCATTTCATTTACGGCTGTAAACGAACCGAATGAGCCTTTGTTCGTGTTCATTCATTAAAGATTTAACTTATTCACGAACGGTTCATGAACACTTACCGATCAAAAAATCTTGTTCGTGTTTATTCATTAAGGAATTGAACTTGTTCACAAACATAAACGAACACTATTTTTTTAAAAAGAAAAATTAGCATTTTGAATCTTGAATATTAGACATAATCATATTAAAGTTAGACACTTAATATAAAAATCAAAAACAAATTTTAAACAAAACAAAAATAAAAAATAATATTTAAAATTAATCAAAACTAATATTTCAAATATCTGAGTTTCAAATTACTATGTTATTAACAAGATATAAATTTCAAATTATATATATTTAATTTAAATAAAATGGTATTTTAAACTAAAAAATTAAGAATATAAAACATATTTAACAAATAAACATAATCAGTGAACATAAACAGACATTAACGAACATAAACGAACACCTTACCGAATGTTAACGAACATAAATGAACGAACATGACCTTTGTTTATGTTCACTCATTTAACTAAACGAACGGAATTTCTTGTTCATGTTCGTTCATTTATTAATCGAATGAACATAAACAAACTTCCTGCCAAATATTTCACAAACTGTTCACTAAATGTTATGTTCGTTTATAGCCTAATTTCATTTCTAACTTGGTCTGAGTTCCCATGAGACCATCATTGTTTTCTGCTTTCCAAAAGTGAAAAGTTTATTACTGAAACAAAACAAGAAACAATGAAAATAAAGAGATGTTTGGTAGCATATTAATAGTTATAGCTACCTAATGATTAAATGTAACAATAGTTAAAAGGTTACCTTTTAATGTTAATTTTAACCATTCAGACTTAAAATTACTTTTTAAACATAAGAGATTATGAACTATTAAAAGGTAGTCTTTTGATAACCATTAAGATACTTTCAAACAACCCATAAGCAATACAAAAAACAGAAAATGCAAGCTGATATGTTTATCTAATAAATGAAAAGATACAACACACACCAAAACTAACACAATGTCTAATAAGATTCACAGAATTCTTTTTTAAAGAAATATGGGAAAATACCACAACAGAACTTACATTTGAAAGTCACAAACTTGCATGAAAACACTCTAAATTCACATACTTAAACATACAATGACTTGTACATGATTACATTCTAAATTCACAAACTTACATATTCAGAAATTGATACATACGTAAATCAAAAACTTACATAGATACAGAAAACACTCCTTCAAATCACCAAAACTCCACTGATCTGATGAAAACGATTCATGAATGTCACCTGGACTTGATGAACTGTGATCACGCATACGTCGTTCATTTTTGCCTGGCCTGGCACAATGTAATGCCTACACAAAATGCCTACTTTCCATCAATACTGTTCTACCACAACTTCAAAATTAAAATCAAAGTAAGACAAATAATTAAGAGATCAGCAGACTACCACCTGTTAGCGATTCTTGTTTCTGAATCACTCTTCGAAGAGACTCATGTTGCGAGTCCCTACCAAATCTGGGCGGATGCTGTGTATTTTGAAAGTTTTGTAATGGATGTAAAACCATGGAACTCAAGCCGTCCCCTAGACCATACAATACACAGACCTTTTACTTCATAAATACTCTGCGGAAGATCAGTTATGCCTGTACCCTCTATGTTTAACTCTTTCAAACATTTTAAACTTCCAATTTCCTCTGGCAATTTCTTAACTTGAACACAATAGGGGAGATGCAAATATATTAAACTTTTCATGTTACAGATGCTGTTCGGAACCTCTTGTAAGGATATGCAGTCCGATAGGCACAACTTCTCTAAACGCTCTAATCTGTCTAGATAACTGGGTAATTGTTTAAGATGGATGCAAGATTTAAGTTCGAGAGATTTCAGACTTCTCAATGTACACATACTATCCGGAAGATGCTCAATAACTTTGCTTGACAAAATTAGCTCCTCTAGACTTTCTAGTTTATCAAGATCTAACTCCATGAGATTTTGAGCCATCCTGAGGTCAAGCTTACTCAACTTGGTACCACTGAGGTTGAGGTATGTGAGCTTTGGACATTGATCAGGCATGTGAAGCTCTACAAAGTCGCTACATCCGCTAACATCTAACTTCACAAGATTTGGAGTCATCCCAAGTTCAAGCTTACTCAACTTGGAACCACTAAGGATGAGGTATTCAATCTTTGGACATTGATTAGGCATGTTAAGTTCTACAAAATCACTACATCTGCTAACATCTAACTTCATAAGATTTGGAGTCATCCCAAGATCAAGCTTACTCATCTTGGAACCACTAAGGATGAGGCATTCAAGCTTTGAACATCCGGTAATGCTTTGCGGAAGATCAGTTATGCTTGTACCCTCTATATTTAACTCTTCCAAACACATTAAACTTCCAATTTCCTCAGGCAATTTCTTAACTAGAGAACAATAGACGAGATGCAAATATTTTAAACTTTTCAAGTTACAAATGCTGCTCGGAACATCTTGTAAGGATCCACAGTCAGATAGTTGCAACTTCACTAAATGCTCTAATCTGCCAAGATCACTAGGTAAATGTTTAAGATGGATGCAAGATTTAAGTTCAAGAGATTTCAGATTTCTCAATGTACACATGCTATCCGGAAAATGCACCATAGCTTTGCATGACAAAGTTAGCTCCTCTAGACTTTCTAAATTACCAAGATCTAACTCCATGAGATTTGGAGCCATCCTAAGATCAAGCTTACTCAACTTGGAACCATTGAGGTTGATGTAAGTGAGCTTGGGACATTGTTCAGGCATGTGGAGTTCAACAAAGTTGCTACAACTGCTAACATCTAACCTCATGAGATTTGGAGTCATCTGAAGGTCAAGCTTACTCAGATTGGAACCATGAAAGTTGAGGTATTCGAGCTTCGGACATTGAACAGGCATGTGAAGTTCTACAAAGTCACCACATCTGCTAACATCTAACATCCTGAGATTTGGACTCATCCCAAGGTCAAGCTTACTCAACTTGGTACCCCTAAGGTAAAGGAAATTGAGCTTTGGATATTGAACAAGCATGTGAAGTTCTACAAAGTTGCTACATCCACTAACATCTAACACAATGAGATTTGGAGTCATCCGAAGGTCAAACATACTCAACTTAACATCACTGAGCTCCAGTTCTTCGAGCTTAGGACATTGAACAAGCATGTGAAATTCTACAAATTTGCCACATCTCCTAAGATCTAACCTCTTGAGATTTGGAGTCATATGAAGGTCAAGCTTACTCAACTTGGAACCACTGAGGTTGAGGTATTTGAGCTTTGGACACTGAATAGGCATGTGAAGTTCTACAAAGTTGTGACATTCGCTAACATCTAACCACCAGAGATTTGGAGTCATCTGCAGGTCAAGCTTACTCAACTTAGAACTACTGAGATTGAGGTATTTGAGCTTTGGACATTGAACATGCATGTGAAGTTCTACAAAGTTACTACAATAGTGAATATCTAACTTCTCGAGATTTGGACTCATCCCAAGGTCAAGCTTACTCAACTTAGAACCACTAAGGTTGAGGTATTTGAGCTTTGGACATTGAACAGGCATGTGAAGTTCTACAAAGTTACTACAATAGCGAATATCTAACTTCTCGAGATTTGGACTCATCCCAAGGTCAAGCTTACTCAACTTAGAACCACTAAGGTTGAGGTATTTGAGCTTTGGACATTGAGCAGGCATGTGAAGTTCTACAAAGTTACTACAATAGCTAACATCTAAATTCTCAAGATTTGGACTCATCCCAAGGTCAAGCTTACTCAACTTAGAACCACTTAGGTTGAGGTATTTGAGCTTTGTACATTGAACAGGCATGCGAAGTTCTACAAAGTCGCTACATTCGCTAACATCTAACTCCATGAGATTTGGAGTCATCTGAAGGTCAAGCTTACTCAACTTGGAACCACGAAAGTTGAGGTATTTGAGCTTTGGATATTGAACAGGGATGTGAAGTTCTACAAAGTCGATACGATTGCTAAAATCTAACTTCACGGCATTTGGATACATCCCAAGGTCAAGCATACTCAACCTTTTGTCAAAGCTTGGATTGATGGAACGCAGCTCAAGTGAAATGTTTCCAACAATTTCTTGGATGGTCTTGGCTTCGTGCCTGTGTGTTAGAAGATTCAATAAGAGTACTCAAAGACCCACACGAGAATTTAATTTCAAATACATTATACATAATATATAATCATATATAGATGTCCATATTCAAAACAGGATACGAAGAAACAAAATTATAGAATCTAAAGATGAAGGGACATATTACCCATGATCACCAGTGGTTTTCAACTCCCATCCAACCAGACCTGCTGCTTCTTTCATAACATCTCTCCATCTCAAAACATTCTTTTCCTTTTCATGTTTTGCAAAGGCTTCTCCAACTGCTCCACTTTGGTCGCCGACTTCCTTCGGCTCCACGTCATCGAAGATCGGGTAAGCAGTCTGCTCCTCAGTCTTGTGGCACTCCATAATCTTCAGGAGCTCGTCTAAGCACCATGATGAAGATACATACTTCTTGGAGAAAACAATGATGTGAAATCTCGAGTCTTCAATACATCTGATGACCTGATCATCGATCCTTTCCCCTTTCTTGATTCTTTTATCGTCCTTGTAAGTGATAAAGTCTTTTTGCTGAAGAGCATGATAGAGATCATCAACAAAGACGCGTTTTGGGAAAAAAGAATGATAGAGACGATCAACAAAGGTGTTACGGGTGTCTTCACCTCTGAAACTTATAAAAACATCATACTTGAATTGCTTTTGAACGGATGAAGATGAAGCATATGCCATTGATCAATGTATGCTTCAAGGGTTGACTTGGAAATTTATGAAAACCGATAATCCACAATTTGTTATTTATATCAATAGCACAAAATATTCTTGTTTGACTTACAGATAAAGACGTATACCGAACACTAATTTTGAAATTATGTGTTAGGCGTGATTGACCAATCAAAGTTGTGAAGGGTAATTCAACAAATTAAAAGCAAACCATTTAAAAACAAACAATTCTAATTAAAAATGTCAACCCTTTAGTTGTTTGACGTCAATGAACTTTATTCAAAAGCTTACAACCCATCATGGTCCTACATTCGATGTTGTATTGTTGTTTGACGTCAATGAACTCTACATTCAGATCCGGCCCCGACATTGAAAAAAAATTCCGGGCCCTGAGGCGAGAAAGAAAATGGGCCCTTTTAGGGGCGGTATAGAGATTGAGGTGCCCATAATCGAACCATATTTTTAACTGAAAAAACCCAAACCAAATTCGGTTTGGTTTCCAACTGTATCCGAATTCCGAATTCGGTTCCTAACCGTATCTAAATTTTGGTTTTTGGTTCATTTTTCGTTACAATTTTTTTTTGAATTCGGTTTGTTTGATTAACCGATTAAACTGAATTCGGATTTAATTTATTATCTTATTAATAATATATAACGTTGAATTCGGTTTATTCGTTTTTAACCAGTTTATTCGACTGATTTCAGTTTATTCAGATCGGTTTATTCAATTTTTAACCGGCTTATTTGATTTTTAATCGGTTTATTCGGTTTGTTCATTTTTAACTGAAACCGAACTAAACCACTTCTAAAATTCGGTTCGGTTTTGGATAGGGAAAGAAATTGAAAACCAATTAAACTTTACTAAATAAACCATTAACTGAACTGATGAACACCTCTACTTAAAAGGGAATAAAAGTAACTTCTTACACTCTAAGGAAAATTACCTTTTGTACCCTTTAAATTATGTGTTTTTAGATAGTTATTTATATATTTTTTATATAATTTTTATATAATATATAAAAAAAATTTAAAATTTCGGGCCCTTTAAAATGTCGGGCCCGGGGCGGTCGCCCACCTCGCCCCTCCCCAGGGCCGGCCTTGTCTACATTCGAATGAAATATCAAAAATGCATATAAGAAAGCTAGAAAACACCTCGCAAAATATATCATTTGATGTGATTTTGATAGGGTGACTCCTGGCTTTTGTAAAGGACACTTGCACGTTGCAGTTGACAAACAACAAAGTTAAGGTCCTCCATGTGAACACAATAACAATTAACAAACGTGGCCAGCAAGACCTAATGTTTAAATATGTTTTTTTTTTTTCACTGTTTTCTATGCAAACTCATACAACCATAGTTCAATGGGTCAGATTCAATGAACTTGTCGGTCGAAAGAGTTTCCCATTTGAATTTCCTAAGCAAACGCCTCCAAAAAAAATTAACAAATAATGCTTGGTATGAACAACTTAAAAGTCCAAGGGTACAATTTCCTACAAAGAATACATGTATTCATAGTTGTTGGATAGGGTTGATTATACTTATTCTAGCAGATCCCTTTGCTTAACATATGGCTCCATCTAAGCACGAGGAGCATGTTGAGAAAATACGACTTAAGTTTGCTAGAGATTGGATTTGATATGTATTTAGTGTTTGGTGCTATCGAACTTAAGCTATGCCGGATGTTCATTTTGATTTAATGGTTAAATATATGATAAATAATGTTTCTTAGTTTGATATTTTTTACGTTTTAGTATCCTTGAATATTGTATTCTAAATGTCCGTAGTTGATCAGATTCATGGGAAGCACTCTGAATAAAGACTACTTGAATGCTTGGTTGGTTTATGAGAAAAAGGCTCAAGGGTTGAGGACCAAGATTCATACATGCATTAGAGAATAATGTCGGACGTAACCCGTTTCATAACATTCTTTATGGATCATTTTCATAAGAAGTTTTGAATATCGTATGATCATTGTATCCTCAGACCTAAGGAGCATACTAGAACTAAGTTTAGTCTAAGGTCATTCTTTGATCTATGTAACATTGTTCTGAAAATGAGCAGTAATAAGGATAATGATTGGGAACGGTTCTGAAATTAAGAGGGAGTTGTATGCTACCAAAGCTATTTTATACTCTTATATATAATTAAGAGAAGATATTCTGGCGCCCACTTTGATTTAAACAAGTGTAAATGCATGGTCGTGCTCAAACTAAGAGTAGTTTGTTAGACCTCTTTGAATTTGGAACGAAAACTATAATGTTTGAACAATGTAAATGAGATTGAAAAGAGATACATGTCTCATGTTCAAGAATATCACTTAAAAGGGATAAATAGATAAACATTTTCATGATTATAATTGTTAGTTAAGTAAAGAGTTACTTGAACTAAATAATTTATTTGACTTTAGAAGTCATACCTTGCTGGAGGCAGTGCGATACAGCTAGGTGCCCAACATTACACTTATACGATAAATGGCCAAAGTGAGAGACTGTTGGATATGAGATGTCTGATTATCGATAATATCAACGTTATTATAAGAGTACGATTTAATGAGTTACACTTTGATGGACAACGATAAAATTATGCCTAAGATAGTTTTAGGCATATACAATTTTATTATTTAGGCAAACCGGTGGTTTATTATTTACAAAACAATAAAATTGGAGAAATTAATTATATTGGTGATTTGGGAATTTGCTTTTTGAACAAAAAGGTTTTGTAACCAAACGCTTCTGCATATGTAAATCTGATTTCATAATTACTTTGATTAATTAAGTTTTCGAAAATGGTTATACGGATTCCCAACGCTTATTTCTCTTACAACTTTGTCTAAGTGTTTGTGAGATCCTGCTGATTGATTATCCACATCTATAAGCTTGTAAGAAGAAAATCTTTGTTAAGTGTTGTTCTAAGTATTTAACCCGATCCAACAACGTCCGCCAATCATAGCAGATAGATTAAAGGATAGATTGTGCAGACAACATGCTTTGGATCTCATTTTTTTTGAAGATGGTGATAGCCATCATATTACCGATATGTATATAAACATGGATGAAAGTGTTGAAGAAATAGAATGGCTCCCTTCTCCCATATTCCAGGTACTTGGATAATGAACAATATCCCTGAATATTTTTACTAGAGTCATAATTTACATATATAAGTAGCTTTCAGTGTAGGGTTTATGAGTCGGGGGTCTCGTTAGAGGCAACCTCTTTATCTCATTAGAGTAAAGTTTGTCTTCGTCCAACCCTCCAAAACCTACTGAATAGTGGAACTTTATTGGGTCTGTTTTATTTTGTTTTGTATGGGTACTTTGTGCCTGTATGATGTTAATTAAACATGCAAATAACGCAAACAATACGTGAGTATAATCCTGTGATTTTTCCACTAATATACCAGAAATTAGAAGAAAAAAATCATAAAAACAAAAATACTCAAAGAACTTGAATATCAAATATCACACTAATATCACCAAACAATATATCAGCAAACAACATAGGGCATTTGATGAAATAATCAAAACTTAAACTGTTACTTGAACAACAAATTTCCATCAATAATTCTGCCTACCACCACTTCAAAATTAAATCAATGTAAGAGCATTGAGAGAAAAGTTATTAGAATACCTGTTACAAATATCTTTGTGATACGATATATAGAGATTTATGTTGTGAGTGATCATCTAATTCACAGCTATACGAAGCAGGAAGCTGTGTATTTTGTGATTTCTGTGAAGGATGTAAAACCAAACTCCTCAAGCCGTCCCTTAGACCATACAATGCACAGACCTTTTTTTTTAAGAATGCTGTCTGGAAGATGAGTTATTGATGCACCTTCTATATTTAACTCTTTCAAACTTGTTAAATCGCCAAGTTTATCTGGCAATTTTTTGGCTCGTATATAGGGGAGATGTATGCTTCTTAAGCACTTCATCGTACAGATGCTATCCGGAACAACTTTCAAGGCTGAGCATTCCGTTAGGTATAACTCTTCTAGATGCTCTAATTTGTATATATCAGTAGGTAACTGCTCGAGACACCAACAAAATGTAAGTTTAACACATTTAAGATGTTTCAACGTACAAATGTTTTCAGGAAGATGTGTATTCTCTTTCATCGACAAAGTTAGCTTCTCGAGACTTGGAGTCCGGCTAAGGTCAAGGTTACACACCTTAGAACCATGAAGGTCGAGGATTTTGAGGTTTTGAAGAGTAATGGTCATGTGGAGGTCGATGTTCTTACACTTTCTAAGATCTAAGGTCTCGAGATGTCGAGTCATCTCAAGGTCAAAGGTTTTCAAGTGTGACTTTTTGAGGTGAAGGAATCTGAGCTTGTTAAGATCCTAAAAGGAAAAAACATAAACATGAATTTTAGTAAATATTAATGAGAAAATATAGCATTATAGTGCACAATGCGAAACAACCAACCAATCAATCAACCATTATTTTACCTTTCTTGCGTTTCGTTCCCAGATATGATTGATTTTGCCCCCAGCCATTTGTAGGTTAACCAGGTTATTTGCTCGAAATGTGGTAGGTAAGCAACAAAATGGGTAATTATGCCAATATATGTATCGCAAGGCATCTGGTAAGCTAGCATCGGATGGATATACGTTATTAACAAATCCATCGTCAACAACGTAGATAAATCTAAGTTTTGTCATCTTTCTAAGACCGTTCATAATAGCATATGGGCTGAGGTTCGTGTTCAGTAATTTTATGCTTTTTGTTGCATGAGTACCCTGTAAATAAAAAGTTGATAATAAACTTTACGGTATAACAAATACAAAATAACTTGGTTAAAATAATCTTTTTTTTTTTATAACTATAACTTAGTTAAAATAATCTTAAACCTTACCAAATTATCATTCAAAACAGTCTCAATTTCTTCTTTAATCCATAGCCGGCTATGTTCCTTAGGCTCGTCAGGGTGCAAATGACGAACAATATTCCTGCCCATTTCTTCTATATGATTATGCAAGCCCAAGCGGCCATCATTAGTAATAGTTATCAAAGATTTTTCCTGAAGGACTCTTAAACCAATTTTTGCATGAAATCCACAACTTTCAAGAACTCTGATTGCTTCATCTTTCGTTTCACCTTTAAGTATGCATGCAACATCTAGGAATATTTCTTTTTGATCATCCTCCAGACCATTATAACCTAGTTTCAATTTTTCCAAAGTTTGCTTCAAAGGAATTTTTTTTAGTCTTTCAATGGCATCTTCCCAATCACTCTTATCAGGTCTACCACAAAGAAATGAACCCAAAACTTTGATGGTTAAGGGAAGACCATCAGCGTAACGTACAACTTTTTCCGATAGCTCTTCATACCCTTTATCTGGAATCTCTCTCTTAAATGCGTACCTACTGAAGAGGCAAAGTGCTTCCTCATCTGATAACAACTTGACATCATGAATACTCTTCACTTGGTGTGACTTTAAGACTTGCTCATTAGTTGTTGTGATGATGATTCTACTACCTGGCTTAAACCAATTAAGCCTACCTGCTAATGCCTCAAGCTGCTCTATATCATTCACATCATCAAGAACAACAAGAACCTTTCTACAAGATATCTTCCGCTTCATCATACTTGTCCCCTCAGAAACATCTTTTACATTAACTTCTGGATCGTTTAACACATCTGAAAGGATCTGTTTTTGCAATTCCTTCAAACTAGAGCCTTTGACAATCTCAACAAAGCTTTTACCTTCAAAAAAGATTGATAAATCTTTATAAACAGCTCTCGCCAAAGTCTTCTTCCCACCACCTCCAATCCCCTTGATCCCTATCATTCTAACATCATTGGAACCAATTTCTAAAGATGAAACTATCTCTTTTACCCTGGTCTCCATGCCTACTAAGTTCTCATCAATGCTAAAATAGATGGAATGTAGCTTTAGTGAAATGTCTTTAACAATATTTTGAATAAATAGAGCTTCATCTCTGTACATTAAAGCAAATTCAATTGGATTAGTCAATGATATATTGCATACTCAGTTATTTCAAATTTATATCATAGAATAATATATGAAGTAATCTAACACTCGTGTTGAAAATATAAACTAAATATTAAAGTTAGGTTAGTTATGTACTTATGTAAAGTCTAGAGCTTAGTATGTTATTTACTAGAAGTTAATTAGGGATTAGGGTTATATAAACCCAAAACATGTACGTATGTAGCATCCATCATTTTATGTATGTATGAACAATTCTCTAAACTAAATTCTTTGCAATTTGCAAACTTATCAAATCAAGAGTGATTTTCTATCTATTTCATCTCTAATTACCAGCATCATGTTTCATGTTTAATTCAGAAAGAGCAGAATTAAAGAACACAAGTCGAATGAATTACCCATCAAAAGTGTTAAACTCCCATCCTGCCAGTCCGGCTGCTTCTGTCATAGCCTCTCTCCACTTCCCAGCAGCCTCTTTCTCTACATGTTTTGCAAAGGCTTCTCCAACTGGCCCATTTTGATTCCGGACTTGGGTGGGCTCCACTTTATAGAACACGGGGTAAGCCGTCTGCTCCTTCGTCTTCTGGCACTCCATAATCTTTACAAGCTCATCTAAGCACCACGATGAATCTGCATAATTCGTGGAGAAAACAATTATGTGAAACTTCGAGTCTTCGATGGATCCGATGAGCTGATCATTGATTTCCCCCCCTTTCTCGATTCGTGCATCATCTTTGTAAGTGTTGATGCTTTTCTTGCGAAGAGCATGATAGAGATGAGCAACAAAGTTGTTGCGGGTGTCTTCACCCCTGAAACTTAAAAAGACATCGTACTTGAAACTCTTTTGAACAGATGAAGATGAAGTAGATGCCATTGATCAATATATGCTTCAAGGATTGGACTAAATGAAATCTGGGAATTGATTGGAAACAGACTTGGAAGGGATGTATACCAATTCAAGAGTTGACATTTTGTTTGGGAAAGAGACGTGCTAACATATTAAGAATAACTTACATCAATATCAAATGGTAATGTATAAAATAATGCAAGTCATTCCTCTTTATTGCAGGTAAAAAAAAACTTGTAGTTTTATAGCTTATTGTAGTTATGGTTTTTTTTTTTTTATGTAGCTAAATTGCAAACTTCTAAATAATATTTCAAAATTATAAACAAATTATAAATTTAGTCCATGAAAAGTAATGAATTATAGCAAAATACGAATCTTGACAATCGTTTGCCTTTCTTAAGCTCCGGCTCCTCACGTGCGACCGACGATGGTTGGTTCACGATAGTCGTTCAGATGTTCAACAAAATAGTTGTTCAGCACTTAATGGCTTAATGGTTCAGACTATTTTAATCATTCTTCATTTTACTGAATTCAACCTTAATGATTACTTAATGATTCAGACCTACCAAACGTATAAAACAAACAAACAAACATCTCTAGTATATTCTCACTTTTCAGTAGGGTCTGGAGATAGGATAGACACAAACCTTACCCCTATTCCAGATTGGATAGACAAGGCTGCTCCAAAGGAGCCCGACTCAAAGTTATCGGTTTGAAGTTAATCAATCCAACACTTTTAAAGCTATTTTCATTAAGCAAAACAACGTAACATATGATCCGCCACCACAAATGGGCCATAAGACCTACCAAACGTATATAGATAGAATTTAATAAAAAGAAAAGTAATTAAAAAATGGCGACAAAATAAAGTAAACCTAAAGGAGGAGACCGGGTGAATATACCCAAAATCAGAGTCTTCGTCTCTCAAGGTTAGGGTTCTGGTGACCATCTCCGCCTAAACACCACCTGAAACATCGCAGACCATCACCATCCGACACCAAGTCAACGCCAACAGAAGATATTAGCTGCTAACCTTTTAACCTCTATTACTGTAACAGACCCAACATTTGGGCTAAATCACCTCCTGTTTTCTTTGAGCTTCCTTTTCCAGTCGTGAGTAAATATACAAAAATAATAATATTAAATAAATAAACATTTGAAGAAAAACTTAAAATAAAAAAAAAAGAAAAAAGAAAAATTCACCCGTTTCTTTGACCTCTTGTTTTTTTTTTTTTTTGCCTTGTTTTATTTTTGGGAAATTTATCAAGAAAATCATATTCGACCAATATTTTATCAAAATAATCATTGATATTTAGCCATCTGTTTTAGTTTTATACTTTACTTTAGACCTTGTTTATACGTCAGTTTTGTGTACCTTTTTGCCTTAGAACAAACATACGGGTCCGTATGTTGACGGCTTTGTCGAAGTATAAATGGGTGTCTTAAGATCCATTTTCTACCGGCGTCTTAATACGCCTTTAGACGCCCAATTTAGACACCGGCTTAAATCTTACTTGCAGCCCATCCCAATTTTATACACTGGCTTGGCGTCGTCTTAAAGAACTTAAAGCGGCGTCTTTAGACGCCTGTTTTGGAGGCGTCTTTAGACTCTAAAGCAACGTCTTTACACTCCAAAGTGACGTCTTTAGACGCCGGTTTTGATTTTTATTTTTAGATGATTTGACTGATGTGATTAATCATCACATACCCCATTTATTCTCTAGTTTGAATAAAAAAAATCTGTTTTTTTTTGTATTTTTTTCCCACTGATTTGTATTATTTTTAACAATATCGGTTAATTTCTTATATTTTATGGTGGTAAATGACACTTTGTAAATGGTGATGTAAAGTATGTTCCTTTTCACTGTTTTTAACATGTTTGCATTCATCAAAAAACCCAAAGCTGGTTTAACTTTTTATAGCATCAAAAATGGTGATAATTTTATTACACAAAAATGTCTCAAACAACTTCAACTTCAGATTAAATTTATCTGCATCAATGTCTGATTGTTCTCCATATTTCAATGTGTAGCTCGTTGGAGACTACAATTGGGGTTGCGCTTAGTGGCTCGTGGCTGTGCAATTGAAGCAGTGGAGGCTGAAGGTGGTTATTTATGATCCTTTAAATATATATATATATATATATATATATTCATGTTTTTTTTGGTAAATGATTAGTGTTATTTATGAATTGTATGTATGTTTGTATGTTTACAAGAAACAAAGGAAGAACATTTGAAGTTTATTTGGGCTTTTTGAAGTTTTGAACAAGTTCAAGTAAGGCTTTTGAAGGTAATAAATAATTTTTGTTTAAGATTTTTTGTTTTATATGATTAAATGAGGATAATTATTTTATGTAACATGTAAATATGTCATTATGTATGTGACACCCGGCAATTTCAGGTAGATTGCAACTCTTACATTCTTTACATTTCACATTCATACTTGTTGCATTTCATTTAATTATGTTAATTAGATGAGCGAACACAAACAACTACGAAACGATAGTTTGAGGAACTGTCGAATCGTACATTGCACATTGGTTTTGTAAACCAAGTGTGGCAAACACAACACTAACACAAGACAATAATTCGAGAAGTTATTGAATTGTGCATTACACGTTGATTAGGATTAATCAAGCGTGCAAACACTTCGTAAGACACGAACACAAACCACCGAAGATAATTCGAGAAATTATCGAAACACACACGAATCTCACGAACGTTGGTGATCAATCAAACTTATGTGCTAGATGTATTTATGTGCTTAAACGAGCATTAGATGCTTAAGATAAGTGTTAGAAATCGAATACGAGAGAAATCGAATCGTCGAAATCGAAAAACAAGGAAGTGGACTCATCGCGGTACGCGATGGTCCCTCGGCGAAAGGCTTCGCGATACGCGAAGCAAACCGGGAGTCGAGACTCCCGAATCCTATCGCGGTACGCGGCAAACAATTTTGATCGGCCTCCGCGGTACGCGAAGGCCATGCAGATCGAAAATTTTATAAAATCAACCCCAAGCTCATTTCATTCGGTTTGCTTTTGATTTCACCAAGCTTTTTCACTTAATCCCGACCCAAACTCACTGAAACCAGCATCCAAACCCTCTGGAATCACCATTGAAGCCATTCTTGGTGATTTGGAGCCATAGGAACATCGAGGAAGAATCGAGGAGCTCTCAATCGACAAGAAGGTCGAAATCCAGCCACTTGAAGAACCTCCGGAAGCTATTCTAGCACGAGTTTTGCATCTAAGGTAGTTTTAAACGCTTTCCTAGTGTTAGATCGTACATGCATGGGCTAAAAACCCACATGCAACTCCGTTTAGTTATTGTGCTTGAATGTGTTGGTGATTTGTTGTTTAGATGTCATGGATTTACTGATTTGATAGTTTAGTAACGTTAGGTTTGAGTTATTGTTTGATTTGATAATGATTTTTATACACTTGCCATAAAAGGAAACTTTTATGTGCAAAGTCTTGGATTGTGATGATCTAGACATGTTAGACATGTCTAGATGTTGTTAAATGAGTATTGGAGTGTTTAGAAACACATCTTGATATTTGATTTTGTCAAAATCATGGTTTTATAGAAACTTACTAAAAATGGAAACTTTAAAAATCAAAAGAGGGCTTTTGATGTTTTAAAGGGTTTTGATGAACTTTGATTATTGAAATATGTTTAGAAACGATTTCTAAGCATATTGGAAACCTTGATTTGTGAAAACGAGTTTTTAAACGGATACTTTCCATATAAGGAAACTTTATTTGAGCAAAACGGCATAAATAGTGATTTATGCGCAAACGACATGTTTTAAGAGTTTAAACGTGTTTTATAAACATATTGGAAGTTATTAGTTTTATGAAATGGGATTTTATAACCACACTTTCCTAAATTGGAAACTTTCTAAAAAGGGTAACTTATGTGATTAGAGTCATAGGATGCATTTTGGTGTCTTATGTGCATCAAGGTACATAAACACAACAATCGTGTCACCAACGATTCGTCGAGTCAACACAAGTCAACACACACACACTCGGTTGAGCACACCGACACTTGGAGTTGTATGGAATCCAACGCATCACAAAACACATACTTACACCTATATGATCATAGGTGCTTACTAGCAGGTGCTAGCTTTCGCAGACGCGAACACCACGTAAACCGGAACTACTCTATCAGGTGAGTTCACGGCCCCTTTTTACTTTTTCTACCTTTGGGGGAGAAAACATTGCACTACAACTGTTTTGAACAACAACTCATTTTATTTACGTATGGACATGCTTTATCATTATATGTATATGTGTGGGCCCCTATCACAACTAAAAGTCCTCGCGATACTCCTCGGACCGTTAATAGCATAACGCCTAGCATGGTAATCTTGAATAGTACTATTTGGGCCTGACAAGCCCCACTACACCCGACTGGAGGTCGGAACAGTGCAATATTGACCAACACTTGCCATTGTCTCGTGATAACATGGCGGGAGGCACAATCTGTCAGCTTCGGTACCATCCACAATATAATATAACTGTATTGACTAGCTATCAATCGATACTGCATTGTAATGATATGTAAATGTGCAAAACTCTTACTTTAAACATTTTGATGTTTACTGCTTATGAAAAACCTGTGCTCTCACCAACCTTTGTGTTGACCTTTTTACTCGCATGTTTTCTCAGGTGACTAAGGCACGCACTCGAGGATAGGATGCTAGGATGGAGTCCATGCATCAGCTTTAGTGTCTTAGGATATTTTGAGAACATCTAAATATTTGACTTATTTTGTAATAATGATTACTGAAACCGCTTCCGCAAACTTCAAATTTAGGTTGTTTTGAAAACTATTTGATTAACGCCTCCACAACTTATGAACTTTATCTGTATTAATATTATTAAACTTCCGCAACTCTGATTTTACAAAACTGTTTTATCCAAGTTATTGGATGTACGTGCACAACCAGACATGTAGGTCTCGCAACAGGGTGACCGGAGACTGCGATCCTGACAATCTGTTGTTGCTCGCGCCCCAGAAGGGACGGGATTTCTCGGGGTGCGACAGATTGGTATCAGAGACTCCGGTTATAGCGAATTAGGTTTGCATTTAGTGAACTTAGTCTATAACCATTAGTCTCCACACAACACATAGTGCTTAGTATTAGTACTACTTGCATACATTATCGAACATATACACAACTCACTCATTTAGAGGTGGCATTACTGTCATCACCATCTATGCTCGCATTCGACGAGAGGGAACAGATTGTTCCTACACCCTCAGTATCAACACTATCGGTAGCAGTTGAGTTACCGAAACGAATCAACTATCACCCGAGGGCAGCACGTCTGAGCCATCGCAGGAGGAGCAGCCGGTACACATATACTACATCACCGGTGCTCGAATCGAAGAGGCGACGACAAAAGCTGATCGGGGATGAAACCACAGCTAGTCGAGGGATGAAATAGGCCCTGTGGCTCAACCTCGATTGGAAAAACATTGATTCTCTTTCCAACTCCTAAACAACATTCTTGTAACCCTTTGGTACTTCTACACATACTGCTCACAAGGACCATATGAGAAAATTCCAAACTCAACTCCTTGTCACTCATAGAATACCACCAAGCGAACATGGTCGCTCGAGTTAGGAGAAACTAGAGTGACCATGACGAAAGATTCCATTACCGGTGCATACGAAACTCCCTGACTGTTAGGAGGTCATCTACAATTAGTCATCCTAACATTCACACGATGGGGGTCTCAACACCAAATGACATAAGGAAAACACACTCAAGCCACGTTGCTATCCTTATAAGATCTACGAAAGATCCTATAATACCATACGACTTACATAACTAGACCAAGAATTAGCTTCGATAAGCTATTCAACCATACCTCATATGACTCATGTTTGAATCTTGATGTCATGGATAAACTTTGAATCCAGTAAAACCTAATAGCTCTAAGCAGGAGGAACTAGAATTCTTATGTAAGGTAAATTGACGATCATGGTGCGCAACATAATCGTGAATTTACAGGTACGCATGAATTCTGGCAAATTCTATGGTGAGCCTATTTTTGAAAACACATACATTGACATTCGCTTATCCCTCACCCTAATGGGTGCAACGGAATTCAAGCAACGTATCAAGATTTCAACATAACATTCATCAAATTTCCAACCATAGCTCAGATTGCCATGTATCTATGAGAACCTCATGTTGCGACTTTACACTTCTCATGAAGCAACGTATCAAATTTTCCGATGAGGACCCTGACAAGGATCCTAGGGAGAACCCCATGGAGGAGTCACCCGACAATGCAACACCCATACTAGATACACATGAGCCTGAGAGGCAGTTTCTTGAGTCGGATTGACTCGGTACCTGACCTAGGCAGACGACCGAATCGAGTGTCTTGCAGAAGAACTGAGATACACAAATACCCGACATGCAGAACTTTGTAGCATAGTCAACAAGATGGATCGGGATATGACCCAGTTGATTTCACTATTCCAGACAGCCGAAGACCGGGCTGCCATCGCTAAAGCCAGAATCGAAGAGCCGGAAAACAAGGTCGCCAATCCAGTTCCAGTAGAACCTGACACTGGGAAAAAGGAACCAGCAGCGGATGCTGATTCTGATTCCACTATCAATAATGCCTCCAATTAACTTTGCATAGACCTGATAGGGATGGGTTGTGGCTCTGTATTCGAGATTTTGGAATCTTAGTGTCTTGGGTATTAAATGAATTGTAACCAGTACAACTTATTATATATCAAGATTTTTGTCTATACCAATCAATACATGTTTTCTTTTCATACCAATCACGCGCTACATTAGTCATTAGACTGACACTAACGCTTATTCTCGCTATGAAGATCATGGCTGGAAGACGCGAAGGATGCATGAACACAGGAGAGCGTGGAAATGTTAACCTCACCTCAACGGACCTGAACGCATTAATCAAAAAAAGAGTTGAGGAGGAAATCGCTGCACACGAAGCTGCACGTAACCAGAATCAACTGACCCAAGAGACAAACCCTCATCCACCCCACTGCACGTTCAAAACCTTCTTAGACTGCAAACCACCTTCTTTCAATGGTACGGAGGGTGCTGCCGGCCTCCTCCGATGGATTGAGAAATTGGAATCCGCTTTTATCATGAGCAACTGTAGGGTTAATGACCGCGTGAAGTACGCAACAGGAACCTTAGAAGGTGCGGCCCTCACTTGGTGGGACACAAATGTTCAAACCATAGGACGAGAAACATCTAATGCTATACCTTGGGAAGAATTCAAGAAAATAATGAACCACGAATATTTCCCACACGACAAAGTTCAGAAAATGGAGATGGAATTTCGGAACCACAGGATGATCGGTTCTGAGATCGAGGCATACACCTCTCGATCTTATGAGTTGGCACACATGTGCCCAGAAATGGTGACCCCAGCCTACAAACATCTCGAAAGATACATTGAGGGATTGACACCAGAGGTTCGGGATATGGTGCTATCCGCTGACCCCACCACCTTGCGACAAGCCGTTTACTTAGCTCATGAACTGACCGATACGGCAGTTATTCAAGGATTATTACCTCCACCTGGCTCAGAAACCAAAACCACCGACAACAAACGTAAATGGGATAACTCTCAAAACAAAACCCCCACTCTGCAATCACCAAGACGACGTAAGGGTGCCTACTCTGGCAAAAACCCAAAGTGCAACAACTGTGATTATCATCATCAACGAGGACCGTGTGAAAGATACCGGTGTCAACGGTGTGGAAAGTTAGGTCACGCAGCTGAAAACTGCAGGGGTGAACTAGTGACGAGAATCCCACGGCCACAACAGCAGCAGTACAAAGCACCAAAAGGATGCTTCGGATGTGGAGAGCCAGGGCACTTTAAGAGGGACTGCCCCCAGGTGAAAAACATTGGGGATGAAGCACCGAAGAGTTGCTTCGAATGTGGAAATCCAGGTCACATCAAAAAGGACTGCCCGCATTTGAAGAACAACAACAATAACGAGAACAACAATGGTCCAATGTGACGAACCCTCATGATTGGGACTACTGAATCCAGAAACGATCTTAACCTTGCAACGGGTACGTATCTCTTAAACGATCATTACACTTCTGTATTGTTTGATAGTAGAACTGAGAAAAGTTTTATATTTATGCGTTTTGGTAAATACTTGACACAACCCCAATGTCTTAAAGGTTGAGTACACCGTAGAGTTAGCTAATGGTAAACTGATTTTAACTATGCACATTATGAAGGAATGCACATTAGAGCTAGCAGGCCACAATTTAAGATTAACCTCATGCCGGTTACACTAGACAGTTTTGACGTCGTAGTGGGCATGGATTGATTGTCTAAAAATCAAGTACAGACCATTTGCCACGAGAAGGTTGTGCGCATATCTCTTCTTAGTGGAGAAACCCTAGACAACAAGGGTGAAAGGAGCAACACTCCCCTGTCCCCACGAGGAAGCCGGAACAAATATCAATGCATTTCATTACCAAGCTACCCCATACTCCGAGTGGATGTGACACTATCTGGGTAATTGTGGACCGACTGATCAAGCCAGCACATCTCCTTGCACCCAAGGAAAACGAGAGGATGGAAGACCTAGCTAGAATTAATGTCAAGGAAGTAGTCTCGCGACATGGAGTGCCAATCTCCATCATTTCGGATCGAGACGCTTAGTTCACTTCCAACTCTTGGATATCATTGCAAAAATCGCTTGGCACACGGTCGGATATGAGTACAACATACCACCTACAAACCGATGTCCAGAGCGAACGCACTATGCAAACCCTTGAAGACATGCTACGAGCGTGCGGAGTAGACTTCGGCAATAGCTGGGAAACCCACTTACCATTGGTGGAGTTTTCCTACAACAACAGCTATCACACCAGCATCAAAGCAGCGCCTTTTGAGGCACTCTATGGTAGGAAATGCCGATCACCCATCTGCTGGGTGGAAGTGGGCGACAGTCAGCTCACTGGCCCAGAACTTGTACACGAAACGACGGAGAAAGTCGTGCAAATCAGAAACCGCATGGCAACAGCTCGAGATCGTCAAAAGAGCTATGCCGACAAACTCCGAAAGCCTCTGGAATTTCAGGTAGGAGATAAAGTCCTTCTGAAAGTCTCACGGCATATTGGACCCTTCGAGATCCTGAAAAGGATTGGTCCGGTGGCATACCAACTCAACTTGCCAGCCGAACTCGACGGAGTTCACAACGTGTTTCATGTCTCGAACCCGATGAAATGTTTATCAGATGAGACACTTATAGTTCCACTAGATGAAATCCAGGTGGACGAACAACTACAGTTCGTGGAAGATCCGTGAGGTCAAGCAGCTTAAACAGAGTCAGATTCTGATTGCCAGGGCCCGATGGAACTCGGAACGCGGACCTATATTCACGCGGGAACGTGAAGATCAAACGATGCGCACATATCCCCATCTTTTCAAACAAGACAACGTCGAACGCCGACAACAACGAATAAATTTCAGGACGAAATTCCTTTCAACAAGGGGATGATGTGACAACCAGAAATTTTTCAAAATTTTCATTCTCAAACACTACCAACAACAACCAAATTTCGGGACGAAATTTCTTTCAACAAGGGGATGATGTGACACCCGACAATTTCAGGTAGATTGCAACTCTTACATTCTTTACATTTCACATTCATACTTGTTGCATTTCATTTAATTATGTTAATTAGATGAGCGAACACAAACAACTACGAAACGATAGTTTGAGGAACTGTCGAATCGTACATTGCACATTGGTTTTGTAAACCAAGTGTGGCAAACACAACACTAACACAAGACAATAATTCGAGAAGTTATTGAATTGTTCATTACACGTTGATTAGGATTAATCAAGCGTGCAAACACTTCGTAAGACACGAACACAAACCACCGAAGATAATTCGAGAAATTATCGAAACACACACGAATCTCACGAACGTTGGTGATCAATCAAACTTATGTGCTAGATGTATTTATGTGCTTAAACGAGCATTAGATGCTTAAGATAAGTGTTAGAAATCGAATACGAGAGAAATCGAATCGTCGAAATCGAAAAACAAGGAAGTGGACTCATCGCGGTACGCGATGGTCCCTCGGCGAAAGGCTTCGCGATACGCGAAGCAAACCGGGAGTCGAGACTCCCGAATCCTATCGCGGTACGCGGCAAACAATTTTGATCGGCCTCCGCGGTACGCGAAGGCCATGCAGATCGAAAATTTTATAAAATCAACCCCAAGCTCATTTCATTCGGTTTGCTTTTGATTTCACCAAGCTTCTTCACTTAATCCCGACCCAAACTCACTGAAACCAGCATCCAAACCCTCTGGAATCACCATTGAAGCCATTCTTGGTGATTTGGAGCCATAGGAACATCGAGGAAGAATCGAGGAGCTCTCAATCGACAAGAAGGTCGAAATCCAGCCACTTGAAGGACCTCCAGAAGCTATTCTAGCACGAGTTTTGCATCTAAGGTAGTTTTAAACGCTTTCCTAGTGTTAGATCGTACATGCATGGGCTAAAAACCCACATGCAACTCCGTTTAGTTATTGTGCTTGAATGTGTTGGTGATTTGTTGTTTAGATGTCATGGATTTACTGATTTGATAGTTTAGTAACGTTAGGTTTGAGTTATTGTTTGATTTGATAATGATTTTTATACACTTGCCATAAAAGGAAACTTTTATGTGCAAAGTCTTGGATTGTGATGATCTAGACATGTTAGACATGTCTAGATGTTGTTAAATGAGTATTGGAGTGTTTAGAAACACATCTTGATATTTGATTTTGTCAAAATCATGGTTTTATAGAAACTTACTAAAAATGGAAACTTTAAAAATCAAAAGAGGGCTTTTGATGTTTTAAAGGGTTTTGATGAACTTTGATTATTGAAATATGTTTAGAAACGATTTCTAAGCATATTGGAAACCTTGATTTGTGAAAACGAGTTTTTAAACGGATACTTTCCATATAAGGAAACTTTATTTGAGCAAAACGGCATAAATAGTGATTTATGCGCAAACGACATGTTTTAAGAGTTTAAACGTGTTTTATAAACATATTGGAAGTTATTAGTTTTATGAAATGGGATTTTATAACCACACTTTCCTAAATTGGAAACTTTCTAAAAAGGGTAACTTATGTGATTAGAGTCATAGGATGCATTTTGGTGTCTTATGTGCATCAAGGTACATAAACACAACAATCGTGTCACCAACGATTCGTCGAGTCAACACAAGTCAACACACACACACTCGGTTGAGCACACCGACACTTGGAGTTGTATGGAATCCAACGCATCACAAAACACATACTTACACCTATATGATCATAGGTGCTTACTAGCAGGTGCTAGCTTTCGCAGACGCGAACACCACGTAAACCGGAACTACTCTATCAGGTGAGTTCACGGCCCCTTTTTACTTTTTCTACCTTTGGGGGAGAAAACATTGCACTACAACTGTTTTGAACAACAACTCATTTTATTTACGTATGGACATGCTTTATCATTATATGTATATGTGTGGGCCCCTATCACAACTAAAAGTCCTCGCGATACTCCTCGGACCGTTAATAGCATAACGCCTAGCATGGTAATCTTGAATAGTACTATTTGGGCCTGACAAGCCCCACTACACCCGACTGGAGGTCGGAACAGTGCAATATTGACCAACACTTGCCATTGTCTCGTGATAACATGGCGGGAGGCACAATCTGTCAGCTTCGGTACCATCCACAATATAATATAACTGTATTGACTAGCTATCAATCGATACTGCATTGTAATGATATGTAAATGTGCAAAACTCTTACTTTAAACATTTTGATGTTTACTGCTTATGAAAAACCTGTGCTCTCACCAACCTTTGTGTTGACCTTTTTACTCGCATGTTTTCTCAGGTGACTAAGGCACGCACTCGAGGATAGGATGCTAGGATGGAGTCCATGCATCAGCTTTAGTGTCTTAGGATATTTTGAGAACATCTAAATATTTGACTTATTTTGTAATAATGATTACTGAAACCGCTTCCGCAAACTTCAAATTTAGGTTGTTTTGAAAACTATTTGATTAACGCCTCCACAACTTATGAACTTTATCTGTATTAATATTATTAAACTTCCGCAACTCTGATTTTACAAAACTGTTTTATCCAAGTTATTGGATGTACGTGCACAACCAGACATGTAGGTCTCGCAACAGGGTGACCGGAGACTGCGATCCTGACAATCTGTTGTTGCTCGCGCCCCAGAAGGGACGAGATTTCTCGGGGTGCGACAATGTATGTAATTGTAATTGTAATTGTAATTGTAATTGTAATTGTAATTGTAATTGTAATTGTAGAATTGTGTTGGTTTACATACATAGTTTGTGTGTTTAAAAGACCAAGTGTGAATGAATATATGATTACAAGAGGGTGAAGAAGATAATGATGCAACTAGATTGTAGTTGATGTATGTATTTGTGTTGGAACTTGGAACTAAATTTTAGTTGATGTTAGTTGTTAGTTGAACAATTGTGTTGGTTTGCATGTTAATCATTATATGCGTATCTATGTTACCACTTTTACATTGCATTTTTTCAACTAGATTGTGACTTTAAAATTGTATGCTTGCAACTAGATTGTGTGTTTAAAATTTTATGCTTGCAACTAAATTGTATGTTTGCAACTAGTTTGTATGTTCAAAGTTGTATGTTTTTAAGTAGATTGTAACTTTAAAATTGTATTTTTGAAACTAGATTGTAACATTAAAATTGTATGTTTGCAAGCTCGTTTGACAAACTTTTAGACCTTTTAAGAGCTTCATTCCCGAAAGAAAGCCGGATCCCAACGTCTCATTATGAAGCTAAGAAAATTTGGGTTATGATATCAATCTATCCATGTTTGCATTAATGATTGTGCTTTTTTTTGGAAAGAAAACAAAGACATGCACAACTGTCCAATTTGTAATTAATCAAACTGAAAACTTTGACAATTTTGCCCCTAAAATTTTAGTCACTTATATATAGATCGAGATGTATTTGTTATATTAAAACTTTTTTATACACGGCAGCCTGTTTTTGTTCATACACATAAGCCTCTTACTGTACAAGTTTTTTATTTTGTATATATAGCTAGTATATTAATTAGTTGATCTAAAAATCAGAACGAGTTAATCTAAAAAGAAAAAGAAAAACATAACTAGTTGATTGATAAAGAAAAATTAAATCAAGGAAGAACACTCTTTTGATAAATATTTTTTCAAGAATTTTGATAAATAATTATTCCATTAACACCACTTTAGTAAAAACACTTAGAATTAACACGGGGTTTGTAAAATGTTCTTTAGGTTTTTTTTTAATTTAAAACATTTTTCAAAAAAGTTAACGGAAAATAATAAATAAGAAGCCTGGACTTAGGGGCTGTTTGTTTGGGTCTAAATGGATCTGAATCTGAATAGTTCAGATTCAGACCGTTTGTTTCAACGTCTGAATAGAGGTCTGAACGGAAGATAGGATCTGAATAAAGGTCTGAATGATTCAGACTTGGAGATGAGTCTGAATGGGAAGGGAGGAGACTGATAGGCTGCTCCTGATCGTCGACCTGCTCCCCACTGATGGTCGTCCAGCCCCGATCGTCGACCTCCGCCCCGCCGGTCTCTTTGCTGCCGTTCCTCAGCCACATCACCGCCGTCACTCTGCCTGATGACCTATGTCGCATCGCCTCTCATCATCCCATTTGAACCTGACGTCTCAAAACAATGAAGAGCCCACCGTCACCATCATCTCGAACATCGACGATAGTTTTAGGGATCGATTAGATGGTTCATTAGGTGGTGGTGGTCCAATCTGTGGTGGTAGTTTCGAAGGATCACTGGTGGTGGCTCGATCGGTGGCGGCAGCGAAGGGATTCTAGAGAGCGGCTGCAAACGGTGGTGTATATACTTTCATGGGGCGGTGATGGGGTCGGGCAAATAGGGTAGCCGACGGTAATTTTCACGGATTTAAAAACTCATACGCATAATAGTTTTATCAAATAAGCAAAATGCATCAATTGAATCCAGAGAATGATTATAGATAGACTGGCAAATTCCACCGGCACCGGCGAAGCTTAGTGGTGAGATGTTTCTAGAAGAATCGTAGCTGTGAGCTGCTCTATAAAGTTCAAATTAGAGCTGTTGGTATTAAGAGTAAATGATATTTATTTTCATTCAGACGTTGGTATATATTTTCATTCAGATGTGGAACCAAACGGTCTAAACCGGTTCAGCTCTTAACCATTAAGATCCTCTTAACCATTCAGACATCTTAATCATTCAGCACTTAATAGTTCAGACGTTACCAAACGGCCCCTTAATTGAAATAAAAGTGAAACAAATATTCCAAAAACTAAAAGAAAACTATTAACCTAAAAAGATTATCTTGACCATGTAAGGACTGAAGGACGAAAACCATGTTTAACTCTATTTTAAGAACTAAAGGGCTTTGGCCTTGGAATATTAGTTCCCCCTCTATTCTAAGAAAGACGGTTCAATCCCAATACATTTCTCTCAGAGCTTGGTGTAGTTTGGGTCATTCAAGAAAAAAAGTTATATTTTAAGAGTAAACAAACACTTTGAGAGAAATTTATAAATTAAAGAAAATTTTACTACACCTACTTAACCAACATCAATTTAAAAACTAACATTATGCTTGTTTTAACATATTTAAATTGTTTATGTTTACTTTGTTTGAGGTATAACATTAATTTCATTCGCTCTTATTTGTTTTATTAACTATACAGTTAGATCATATACAATCGCTGTAACATCCCATTTTATGGATATAAATAAAACATTCTCGTTTATAATTAAAATATTATTATTAGTCAAAAATATAGTAATAGAAACGATCAATTAAATCATAAGGTCTCGTCTAATAAATAAAATAGTTTAATTATTCGAAGATTTAATAAAAAAATGACCGTTCAAAATTTGAACATCTGTTTAAATGAATAGGTAAGATATAATAAGTATTTGAAATAGTTGGGGTGGGTCTAAATAATCATTAAACTTTGTTAAAAGTCGATTAAATAATAATAATATTGATAATAATAAAAATATATATTATTATATTTGAACCCGATCCGTTTTTTAACGAAACTTAGGTCGAAATGTAGAGAAAAATGAGTAGGTTCTACTCATATATTTATAATTTTATAAAACATGATATTTTAAAAGTTATAAGAGAAAAACAAAATTTGATCTTAATTAATTATAATAATATAATCATAATAATTATATATGAAAAAAAAATCTAAATACATGTGTACGTGTTCGTGAATTGTAATAATAATAATTAAAAAAAGAAATAGAAAAGTGCACGTGTGCAATGGAAAAGGGAAGTACGTATGTTTAGTAAATAAAAATCAAAATTTCATCTTCTTTAAGAAGATTTGGATACCTCTAATAACAACCGACGTTCATAAGTCGGCTAAATTCAATATATATATATATATATATATATATATATATATAAGATGCCAGTTTAATTACTGCTTTTAGTTTCTCTCGTTTAAAGCACGTATATCTTAGGTATGTACTCCAATCTTTAAAGTTTAATTTATAAGTTTAAGATTTATTTGAAGGTTAGGGTTAAGATCCGATCTCACATATATACAAATATTATGCTGATTATGATCTATTTTAGGAACTGAAAATAAACACATCAGGAATCATCCTTGCAAATAGTTATAAGGTTAGATTAAAAAGAAACGCTGCCCAAATTCATATTGAGAAGTTCTAAGCTGTCAACAGCTAAGCAAAAATAAAGGTGAATACATTTAACTTTATTTTTAAAATATAAATGAATTTTTTAGCATGGTTTGTTTAAACTTTGACGCATAAAGGGATACTACGTGACCAGCATTTATGCTATTAGTATACGTATGATTTGCAAATTGTATACGCATATGGGTGAAATTCCCATATGTGGCTGGTACAGGTGGGCTGGAAGGTTAAACGTAAGACGTACTCCGCAGGCAACCTCACCAGTGACCAGCTGTGGGCTGGAGGGAACAAAACGTAAGACGTGCTGCGCTGTAGTTCCTAACTAGTGACAGTTATAAACCAGTATATGCAGTAGTTGTATCGATCAGTGAAATAACTTGCTAAATGTGTAGTATTGCCATTACTAATTATGGTTAAAGGACCGAACATTCTATGCTTACATATAGAGTCTGTTATTTGTATTCACCAACATTATGTTGACGTTTTATTTTCAAAAACTTTTCAAGTAATAAAGAAATGTAAAAGAAAAGCAAGATTAGTGTAACATCAGTGCCGGACGCGTGCCGGAACAGTGATCGCAACAGTAAACCGTACAGTAAAACAGGTACACATTACGTGAAACTATGTTTAGACTATTGATGCATTTGATTAACATGAAACTATTATACGATTGTCTGAATCTGACTAAAACCTTAGGGTTTAACATGTCAGACAACACAGTGTTGAAACATAAATACTTGATGTGATACTACTTTGTATAAACGTATGTGAGGTTAAACAAAACGAAACTATAACGGTTATTGTTAGGGAATGCTAAACCGACGAGTTATTCGTATAGGTGATGATCTGTACGAATAATTCTTGTAGAGGGCTTCAAGATGGTCGTTTAGGTGCAAGAATCACGTGATTTGGTTAAGATTTGAGCAAGTTATGAAGCTTCAAAGTAGGATAATGGTGGTTTTTGTTGGTGGTGAGAGATGTGAACGGCTAGGGTTCAAGAGAGAGAGGGATTTTGTGTAAAAATGAGAAAAATAGCCTTATTCAAGGCTTATATACCCCGGGGGTATTCGGGTTCGTTTCGGTCGCTCGGTTCGTAGTTTCGTCGCGTATCCGGCACGTTACGCGCATATTTTGTAAATTCAAACAAAAGAGTTTATTTTAACTAGTTAAATGCTATTTATTACTAAAAATTTATTTTAAATGTTGTAGCGTTTATTTATTGTTCGAATTATAATAGTTTACGCGTTTTATTAATTCCTTCGCGATTTAATTAAAATAGGTTTATTTTAATTTATTTTATGATGAGTTTCAAAATTGTAAAATAGAAATATTATATTTCCTTAAAATTATTATCGTTCGTTTCGTTTCGTGTTCGTTTTCGTTTCGTCAGATCGCGTCGCCATCGCGCGTATTCGTTCGAATCGTCATTCGAACGAACACGTCAATGGTTTGGCTTTCTGATTCTTGTTTTCTACTGTTAAGTCATTATTTCAGAACGTTAAACTTTCATAATCATTCGTACAGATCGTCACCTATACGAATAATTAGTCGGTTTAACTTTCCGGAACAATAACCGTTAAGGTTTTGTTTTGTTTCACCTCACATACGTTTATACAAAATAGTATACAATCAAGTATTTATGTTTCAACACTGTGTTGTCTGACATGTTTTCTGACTGTTAAACCCTAAGGTTTAAGTCAGATTCAGACAATCGTATAATAGTTTCATGTTATTCACAATGCATCAATAGTATAAACATAGTTTCGCGTAAAGTGTACCTGAGTTTCTGTACAAGTTTACTGTTGCGATCCCTGTTCCGGCACGCGTCCGGCACTGGTGTTACAGTCTCCCCTTGTTAAAGGAATTTCGTCCAGAAATTTAAGACTCGTTATTCGGTACGACTTCCTCGGCAAAGAGTTGGGGATACTTGTTCTTCATGTGATCTTCACATTCCCAAGTAAACTCGGGTCCGCGCCTTGAGTTCCAACGAACTTTAGCGATAGGAATACGGCTTCGCCTAAGTTTCTTAACTTTTCGATCCATAATCTCTAAAGGTTCTTCCACAAAACGTAAGTGTTCATCCAATTGAATTTCTTCAACTGGTATGATAAGAGTTTCATCAGCAAGGCATTTTTTCAAGTTTGAGACGTGAAACACGTCATGTACACCACTAAGTTTATCCGGTAAGCTCAATCTGTACGCCACAGGACCAATGCGTTCGATGATCTCGAACGGTCCCACGTATCGTGGTGTTAGTTTGCCTTTCTTTTCAAAACGGACTACGCCTTTCCAAGGAGAAACCTTTAACATGACACGGTCTCCCACTGGGAATTCCAACGGCTTGCGCCGTTTATCGGCATAGCTCTTTTGTCTGCTTCGTGTTGCTTGTAGCCTTTGTTGTATCTGAGCAATCTTGTCTGTAGTTTCTTGAATAAGTTCTGACCCTGTTATTCGATTATCTCCCACTTCTGACCAACAGATCGGTGACTGACATTTCCGGCCATAAAGAGCCTCGAATGGGGCACAACCGATGCTGCTGTGATAACTGTTGTTGTAGGAGAACTCAATTAGTGGCAAATGAGAATCTCAATTACCACCGAAGTCTAGAACACAAGTTCTTAACATATCCTCTCGGGTTTGTATGGTACGTTCGCTTTGACCATCCGTTTGTGGATGATAAGCTGTACTCAAGTTTAATTGCGTCCCCAGAGATTTCTGTAATGATTGCCAGAACCTTGATGTAAATCTGCTATCACGATCTGAAATGATAGACAATGGCACACCATGGCGTACCACTATCTCATTGATGTAAAGCTTCGCTAGTTTATCCATCGTGTAAGTTTCTCGCATCGGCAAGAAATGAGCAGACTTGGTTAATCGATCAACGATAACCCATATGGTATCATGTCCACTGGAAGTGCAGGGTAGCTTGGTAACAAAGTCCATAGCTATTTGTTCCCACTTCCAAAGTGGAATTTCAGGCTGTTCCAGTAAACCTGACGGTTTCTGGTGTTCTGCCTTTACTTTAGCACACGTAAGGCATCGACCAACATACTCAGCTATGTCTTTCTTCATACCCGGCCACCAATAAAATGACCGTAAGTCTTGATACATCTTATCAGCACCGGGATGCACTGAGTACTTGGTTTTGTGTGCTTCATCAAAAATATGCTTCCTTAACTCATCTACTGCAGGAATCCATATACGATCCTTGAAGTAAACAAGTCCATCAGGTTTTGTTTCCAAATGTTTCTCCACTCCACAATCTAAGTCTTTCTTCAAGTTTCCTCGTTCAATCGCTTCTAGTTGTGCTTGCATAATGTGGTCATGTAAGCTTGTCTGCACAGTCATTCCCATTGCTCTGACGCGCAAGGGTTTGACCCGTTCCTTCTGACTCAAGGCATCAGCCACAACGTTTGCCTTGCCCGGATGGTACTTGATTACACAGTCGTAATCATTCAGAAGTTCAACCCAACGTCGCTGTCGAATGTTGAGTTCCTTTTGATCGAAAATGTGTTGCAGACTTTTGTGATCAGTGAATATGGTACACTTGGTTCCATACAAGTAATGCCTCCAGATCTTTAGTGCGAACACCACTGCTCCCAGTTCCAGATCATGAGTTGTGTAGTTCTTCTCATGAATCTTTAGTTGTCTTGATGCATAAGCAATAACTTTGTCCCGCTGCATAAGTACATATCCAAGTCCCTGATGGAATGCATCGCAATACACAACAAAGTCATCACAACCATCTGGGAGAGATAAGATCGGAGCATCACATAACTTTTGCTTCAATGTTTGAAAGGCTTCTTCTTGTTTCTGTTCCCAAACAAACGGCTTGCTTTTCTGTGTTAGCTTCGTGAGTGGCAGGGCTATCTTAGAAAAGTTCGAGATAAACCTTCTGTAATAGCCTGCTAAGCCTAGAAAAGAACGTATCTCCGTAGGTGTCTTCGGAGTGTCCCAATCTTTTATTGCTTCGATCTTGGCAGGATCAACGTGAATTCCCTCACTGTTAACAACGTGGCCTAGGAATTGAACCTCTTTTAACCAAAACTCACACTTAGAGAATTTGGCATAGAGCTTCTCTTCCTTTAACAGTTCCAAGATTGTTCTAAGATGTTGTTCGTGCTCCGCTTTGCTTTTAGAATAAATCAATATGTCATCTATGAAAACAATAACAAATTGATCTAAGTATGGCTTACACACACGGTTCATGAGATCCATGAAAACCGCGGATGCATTCGTCAACCCAAAAGGCATCACCATAAACTCGTAATGCCCGTATCTGGTACGAAACACCGTCTTGGGCATGTCTTCATCTTGTACTCTAAGCTGATGATATCCGGAACGTAGATCGATCTTCGAAAAGTATTGAGCTCCTTGCAATTGATCAAACAAATCATCAATCCTCGGTAATGGATACCGATTCTTGATGGTTAATTTGTTTAATTCTCTGTAGTCTATGCACATACGAAAGGATCCATCCTTCTTTTTCACGAATAAAACCGGAGCTCCCCAAGGTGAGTAGCTCGGTCGGATGAAACCTTTATCAAGTAGTTCCTGTAGTTGATTACATAACTCCTGCATCTCCGAAGGTGCTAACCTGTAAGGAGATTTAGCAACAGGTGTTGCTCCAGGAATCAGATCGATACGAAACTCTACCGGTCGCATAGTTGGCAAACCAGGTAGATCCTCAGGAAATACTTCAGGGTATTCCTTTACTATCGGCACGTCTTGGATTGTTTTCTTGTCTTTCTCTTTCTCCACCACGTGAGCCAAGAAAGCTATACATTTCTTCTGCAGACACTTACGCACTTTTATGCATGATATGATCTTTACGTTTCTCTTTGCTTGATCCCCACGAACTTCCAACACACGATCATTCGTCACTGGAATCCGAAGTAGCTTCTCAGAACAGATGACCTCAAATCTATTGAGTGATAGCCAATCCATCCCCACAATGATGTCGAAACTACCCAACTCCATCGGCAACAAGTCGATGGTAAACGTGTGATCTATGAGTGTAAGTGGGCAGTTCCTAAGTATAGTACTAACGGTAACTTGTTTCCCATTCACTACTTCGATAATGTAAGGGGAGTCTAAAGTTTCCTCAGTAAGTCTAAGTTGTCGTGCAAAATCAGATGAAATAAAACTCTGGTCTGCACCAGTATCAAATTGTATGGATGCATAAGATTCGTGTAAAAGAAATGCACCAGTGACCACATTAGGGTCCTGACGTGGAGCATTGGCTCCAATGACAAAAGCTCGTCCTCGAGGTGCTTGTGCTCCAGGTTGCACTCTCTTTGGACAGTCGCGAGAGAAATGACCTGTTTCCCCGCAGGTGTAGCAGCCTCTGTTGTTGTTAACTGGATTCTGTGGTGGTGGTGGAGGTAGTGCTCTTGTTGCAGTGTTGGTAGCCTGATTCACTGCAAAGCGGCATTTGCTAACCCAGTGACCAAACCGGCCACAATTTGTGCACTTCCTGCATTGAGCACCAGGTGGATGATGATACTTGCAGTGTGTGCACTGAGGATGTTCTCCTCCATAGCCCCTAGCAGTAGGATTGACAGGTGCTGCAGGTGCCTGTCGCAGGGGAGTGACGGCCGCATAGTTTTTGACGACCTTTTGTTTCTTTTTCTGGTGGTACTCTGGCTTCTTTGATGTTGTCTCCTTGGCTTTCCCAATATCATCCTTTAAAACTCCAGACTTCACCATCACATTGGTGAGTTTAGCTGATAGGGAGATAGCATACTCCAAAGTAGCAGAATATGCAGCCAACACGATGCTTTGGATACAAGAAGGTAATCCCGACACATAACGATCAATCAACTTTTCCAATGTTGGTACCATTTCTGGCACCAAAGCTACCAGTTCATGATAGCGTGTGGTGAAAGTCATATGATCGGCTCCCTTCATCACGTGGTTCGAGAGCTCGATCTCAAGCTGCTGTAGTTCGTGTTTCGGACAGAACTCGTTCCTTAGAAGAAGTTTAAATTCTGCCTAAGACATCGCCATTGCCTCGTCTCTTCCCTTTGCCCTGATCTGGGCATTCCACCATGTCAGTGCTCGCTTGCTAAATGACCCGGCTGCATAGTGAACTTTATGGTGTTCTGGACAACTGCTAATGTCCAGAGTGTTCTCCATCTTCTCTAGCCATTGGATCAGTCCAACAGCTCCTTCAACTCCGGTGAAGCTTGGGGGTTTGCATCCTACAAAGGACTTGTAGTAGCAATCTGAAGTATGACTAGTGTTCCCACTAGCCTCGCCTGTAGTATGGCCAGAAGTGTTACCATGGCCTTGAATCCTGTTTATCATCTCAGGGATGACATCCTTCAGTTGACTCGTCAGTTGAGTACTCAGCAGTGTCGCCAAAGCAACAGTAGTGGGATCAATGACTGGACCCGCATTCGGGTTCGGAGGAGGACTAGGCGGAGGAGGAGGAGGTGGCGGTGGCGAATCAGCAGGTGAGGGTGTCAATGAGTGAGGAGCAGAGGTCTGAGTAGTAGGTACAGGTGTCGGCTGTCTTCTAGGCGGCATTCTGATCATAACCAAAAGATATTGGTTAGTGCAGTGATCGAATGCTGAAGACACAATGCAAACTTAAGTCTTATGTTCTATACATGTGGGTCCCTAAGTTATAGTCTAGGCCAAACCATTTAAGTAAATGACCTACTATTCTCTATAACCTTGGGCTCTGATACCAATCTGTCACACCCCGAGCCGGCGGGGTTGGATCGGAGTCCCCGTCGAGCGGAAGGTTCTCGGGGCGCGATATCGTGGATGATAATCAAGATGATCAGATTGTTTACATAGCATCAATTTTCGAGAATAACTAAAGCACAATCAAATGATAACTAGGATTACAAAGTTAAATTACAATATCAATGTTCTGCAATTTAACTAAGTAAACCTATCAAAAGAATAAATGTTTATATCTTGTATATGTACAAGATATCAAAAGTAATGTGTATCATCAACAAAAGATGTGCTTCCCAAAAGTCTACTAGGTCTTCTATCTGGGCAGCCTAATATGCAAATCCAAAAGCCTTAGCTTAAACCTGTTCATCACCTGAGAATGCATGTAAGAAAACAAGGTCAACATAATGGTTGGTGAGTTCATAAAGTTTATAAGTTTAAAATAATTTTCAACAAACCTCTTTCGGTAAAACCTTAACCTCATTAACTCCATATGTAATATCCAAATCGGTATGCTTATATATAGGGCATACCCCTAGGTCGAGCCTACAACCCGCCCAGAAGCCATCCCACCACATACTAATCCGGATATGACACTGTTGTTAATAATAATTAAGCATTTTACCTACCAATCTATCCCATTCCTCATCAAAGCTTTTGTTGTCTGTTTCCAAGTTTACAAGTTTATCATGTTCATAAGTGTTAGTATCAAAGTATGTTTATCAAGCATCATAGTTTCACACGCACATAGTTTAGTTGTCCCTAATCTCACGTGTGAGTACAAGCTCTGCACTAGCAGTCGTTTAGCAATTACGTAGCTCACGGATTAGTTAAACTTAGTCTAGCAATTACGTGTCTCCTATACAAGATACAAGCTCTGGGCTACCAGTCGTTTAGCAATTACGTATCTCATACATAGACACAAGCCATGCATACACAAGTAATCCAGCAATTACATATCTCCTATAAGCAGACAAAAGCTCTGGACTACCAGAAGTTTAGCAATTACATGTCTCTTACATAGATAATAGCTTAGCATCGTTATGTTTATGTTTAGCAATTACATACCTCATATAAGCAGACAAAAGCTCTGGGCTACCAGAAGTTTAGCAATTACATGTCTCTTATATAGGTAATAGCTTAGCATCGTTACGTTTATGTTTTACATGTATCTCAATCCATAGGTACAAGCTCTGGGCTACCAGTCGTTTAGCAATTACGTAGCCTATGATTAGATACATGTACAATGTTTCATGCGCAAGTAATAGTTTCAAGCATAAAGTTTCAAGTGTCCACACATTGTTTCATCATGAATTCCATAAGTTTGCATCAAGTCTCATGTTTAAGCATAATGTTTTCACAAGCATAAGTCTCACATTCATGCACATAGTTTCATAAGCATCAAGTGTCATGTTTAGGCATATCGTTTCGCAAGTATCAAATCTCATGCATAAGCATCAAGTCTCATAAGATTCCAACATATGTTTTCAAGTCTCAAGTTTAAAGCATAAGTTTCAAGTTTATCGCTTTTCAAAGAGTAATAAGTTCTATGGATAAGCACAATATAAGTATCATGTTTATGTTAAAGCATTAAATAACATTTCAATGATTTATGAAAATGTTTAACATGCTTCTCAGTCCCGAAGTAAAACAAATAAGTTTAAAAAGGGACAAATGAACTCACCTTGTGTCCTTGGTAGTTGACTATGTAAAATAAGAATACGCTCGCTCTTTGTTTCCCTTTTGTTGCAATGTTCACGATCCTGTATTGATTTCACGTTGAATTTATCTTATAAGTATTAAGTGTAATTGACTTGTGTGCGGGTGCATGTGTTAGCCATACAATTGGCTAACACTCGTGGTTTCAATCCTCATTCGACCCATATTCTCTTATTATGGTTTCTTGTTATCACAAGCCCTTGTGTTATATGTTTAAATCAACCACCGCTTTTGAAGTCTCATTTCTTGTCGTTATGTGTTGATAAGTATATTGACAAAATCCTTATAATCGTTATTACGCGTTTGTTCACCATAATAGAGATGTGGGTCGAATTATTGGATTATGACCCAAACTAAATAAAGTGGCCCGCAATGTGGTTAAGGGTCGAGCTCGTGGGCCGATGTACACTATTGGGCCATGTACTAGTGATGTGGGCCGAAGTAATGTATTTGGGCCGGAAAAGAAATGGGCTTTATGACTTGGCCGAATAAGAAAATTGGGCTAAACAACCATAGTGGCAGGCTAGATATGTTGGGCCAGAATAAATAAAAGGGTGGGCCTCATGACTTGCTCCATGTCGTGGGCCAAAGAGTAAAGAATTGGGCCTGGTATTTCGTGGGCCGAACAAGACATAGCGAAACAGGTAGCTTGGCCGGCCAAAAGAATATATGGGCTCTCTTCCCAGCGAACCTCCGGTGATCATGGCTAGGGGTTCGGCTAAGATCAGGAGTTGAAGGTTCGGTCATTAGACATGGAAAGGGTTTGGCATTAAGGCTCGGTAGACTAGGGTTCGTGTCTAATCAAGGTTCGTGGAGCATGATGATGGGTTCGTCTAGGAGTTGCCGACCAGATAACCGGTTCGTTCAGCATCAACATGGTTCGCCGGGGTTCGTCAATCTTAGAAAGGTTCGTAGCTAAGATGGTTCACCGAGGGGTATGGTTCGCCAGCTGGGTTCGTGGTCCATCCTTAGGGTTCGTCGCACCAAATGGTTCGGCTTTTACTTGTAGGGTTCGTGGCACCTGACCAAGGTTCGGTGGTGGGTGAAGCCAACAGTGTTCGTCTCTTTCAGGATGGTTCGGCCATGGCATTCTTGGGTTCGTGAGAGAGAGCTAGGGTTCGGCTGTTTAGACTGTAGGTTCGGCCACCATGTAAGGTTCGGCCGACCCACAGTCATCATCATCAGCTCGTCATGATCATCATTCATCCTGGTTTCACGATCTGGGTATGGTTATGGTGTCGAATGGTTAATCTCAACCAGGAACATGTGTGGTGAGCGTATGGCTTAGGGTTCCGCCGGTGGTGTGTGTGTGTGGTCGAGTTCTAGCAACAAAACCCTAATTCCCGTGATGTTCTCTTGGTCATACCTCAAAATCGGCTGGACCAAAGCTCAGATGAGTTGTACTTTCTTGTAGAGGGCTTCAAGATGGTCGTTTAGGCTCAAGAATCACGTGATTTGGTTAAGATTTGAGCAAGTTATGAAGCTTCAAAGTAGGATAATGGTGGTTTTTGTTGGTGGTGAGAGATGTGAACGGCTAGGGTTTAAGAGAGAGAGGGATTTTTGTGTAAAAATGAGAAAAATAGCCTTATTCAAGGCTTATATACCCCGGGGGTATTCGGGTTCGTTTCGGTCGCTCGGTTCGTAGTTTCGTCGCGTATCCGGCACGTTACGCGCGTATTTTGTAAATTCAAACAAAAGAGTTTATTTTAAATAGTTAAATGCTATTTATTACTAAAAATTTATTTTAAATGTTGTAGCGTTTATTTATTGTTCGAATTATAATAGTTTACGCGTTTTATTAATTCCATCGCGATTTAATTAAAATAGTTTATTTTAATTTATTTTATGATGAGTTTCAAAATTGTAAAATAGAAATATTATATTTCCTTAGAATTATTATCGTTCGTTTCGTTTCATGTTCGTTTCCGTTTCGTCAGATCGCGTCGCCATCGCGCGTATTCGTTCGAATCGTCATTCGAACGAACACGTCAATGGTTTGGCTTTCTGATTCTTGTTTTCTACTGTTAAGTCATTATTTCAGAACGTTAAACTTTCATAATCATTCGTACAGATCGTCACCTATACGAATAATTAGTCGGTTTAACTTTCCGGAACAATAACCGTTAAGGTTTTGTTTTGTTTCACCTCACATACGTTTATACAAAATAGTATACAATCAAGTATTTATGTTTCAGCACTGTGTTGTCTAACATGTTTTCTGACTGTTAAACCCTAAGGTTTAAGTCAGATTCAGATAATCGTATAATAGTTTCATGTTATTCACAATGCATCAATAGTATAAACATAGTTTCGCGTAAAGTGTACCTGAGTTTCTGTACAAGTTTACTCTTGCGATCACTGTTCCGGCACGCGTCCGGCACTGGTGTTACATGGAATGTGATGAGATCATGGGATGATGTAGGTTCTTAAACCCTAGCTAAGAAGTTCGGCTAAGGAAAACAGAAGCTACTATCAGGTGAGTTCTAGACGCCCTATTTCATGTTCATTGTTTTGGGCTGGCATGCATGCTTATGTTACGTTAGGATGATATGTGATGAATGATGCATGCTATTTTATGTGTTATGTATACGATGATTGAACGATATGATGAATTCCTAAGCTGTTAGGATAATATGAAAGATGTTATGATGATCGCATGATATGATGAAGTCTTAAATGTAGGAGAATGATAAAGGCTAGCATGTTATGATGTGATGACCTTGTTATGATGATGAGACGTTACTAAGTCTAAAATGTTATGAATTACTGCTAGCATAATATGATTATGATGTATGAAGATATACCGGTAGAATGAATGGTGACCCTATACGTGCGATAGGATATGTATGCATGATGTACTAGTACTTGTACTAGTAAGTATGAATGATGACCTGAACATATCAGGATATGAATAGCCGACCGGGCTATAAACACAGAGCCGATCGGGCTATAAACACAGAGTCGACCGGACTATAAACAGGGAGCCGATCGGGCTATAAACACGGAGCCGATCAGGCTATAAACACAGAGTCGACCGGACTATAAACATGACATTCGATCGGACTATAAACATGGTAAGAGCCGATCAGGCTATAAACACGGAGCTGATCGGGTTATAAACATGGAGTCGACCGGACTATAAACATGGAGCCGACCGGGCTATAAACACGGAGCCGATCGGGCTATATACATGATAAGAGTCGATCGGACTATAAACATGGAGTCTTGTGCCGGCATAAGCCTACTGCTCATGTTGATGACAATGGTTTTGATGATGACGATGGTTATATGGCTACGATGATGAAATGGCTAGGTGCTATGGTTATATGTATGAAATGATGCTTTCATGTTAAAATTTTAACTCACTAAACGATTATGATGTTTTATGAAAACTAGAACTCACCAGCGTAAGCTGACTTGATTTAGCATGTATGTCAGGTTAAAGCTATGATAAGAGAAGGCATGGAGCTCGGGCATCAACTCAGACGATCTGTTGGTTTTGGCAATTCGATATGTTTTTGATACAGACACTTTATTGTATTCTGTTTATCAAACTATTTTTACATTTCCGCTGCTTGATTATGAAAGTTTTTAGTTTAAGAGCTATGTGTTATGACGAAACCAACCTCTGTGGGATCTCCCGGTTTCGGGGCCTCACATTTTGCCACAAATATTTTATGGTGAGTTGGGTTCTCCCCTCTCTCTAACTGGGAATACATACAAAATTCCCTTGGTCACTTTCAAGGTTTTTGTACAATTAAAGAAGAAGAGTGCCCAATTCTCTGGGATCTTCACTCCTCTTCTTCCTTCTATGGAGCTACCTGCTCCAGAAGGTGACAGCTCTGTTGCACCCACTGATGCTTAACCCACACCTTCCCCATCTGTTCCACATCCCATAAAAATCACCTACAAATGCCGCCGAATCCCTGAACAACTCTCTACAGTTGTTCAGGTCCCTCATTCTGAACCTGTCAAGAAAAAGGTGAAAATAAATGCAAAGGTCACAGTTCTACCTAAGGTTCAAGCCACACCTATTGTCTCTCCACCGATTCTTCCTTTGGAACCTGTGGCTGACCTTCACTAGCCTGAAAGCCCTCAGTGTATGTCACCATACATACCTGAGAATACCCAAAGGGACACCACAATTATTGAGTCTGCTTTTTTGGAAGCAACTCCACTAGTTCAGGGGATTCTCTCAGGTTTCGAGGAGATTATCACCTAGAAATGCCCCCCACATATACATTCACACAGGCTCAAGGGACTTCTACTGTGTCTTTGGATGACCCACTCTTTCCCACTACCCAAACACTTTTGAGAGTGGTGACACAGCTACAAGCAAGGTTCCCTAACCCAGAGCCTACCACATTAGAGGTTGACCCCAGGAGTGTAGAAGGGGTAAATGCAGATGAGGCTGCCACTACTGCTGAACCTTCTTAGTTTCTTCAGGATAGTGGTACAGGCAATAGGACCTCATCTGCGGCAACCCACATTGGTGATGACTTTTTTGAAGCCCTTCTCAATGAGGGGAATCCAGGGTGCCAAGAAACCACATCTGGTGGTGGAGGTGCAGGAGCCAGACTCAAGACTCCATCGCCTAGTGATTATACTCCGGTAGATGAGGGCACAACTACACAGGAATTGATGGGCACCATCTCTACTCTAGAGGCCAGGGTAGCTCACCTAGAAGCTGAGGTTGCTACCCTGAGGCTAGAGGTCCAAACTAAAGATGCAACCATCTTGGATCTCCAGAAACGCCCCCATCATCTGTACACCATTTCATCCTGATCCTACTGAGGTGACCTTTATCCGCCCTGATGCTACCAAAAAGGGGGAGAAGGCACTACTTATAGGTTCAGGATCAGAAGCAGGAGAGAAGGAAGTTGCACAAGACTTCACTCCATTCATAGTCACTTTGACAAATGAATGGGATGAATTCTTGGGTACTTACTTTCATCATTCTAGTACTTCCTCCTCCTCCTCTTTTGATTGTAAAGGGGCTGCCATAGAGATTGAGCAGGAGCTCACAACCAATATCTCTGTGGAGCCCAGGTCCCCTGTTGGGATCCAACAGTCCCCTTCTGGGACTAAGTCTCCTTCTGAGACTACAGCCCAGGTTGCCAGGGAGGAAACCATTCAAGAACAACCTATCTCTCTGAACCTGTGTCCCCTTCTAGGACAGTGGCTGTGGAAGACCTCTCCTCCACTCCTGAGCTCTCTGTGGATGCTACTAAGGAATCTCCTAAGTTGGTTGGTCAACTGGAGGAGGTAGTGAATGCTAAGGTTAACTCCAAAGCTGCAGCTGCTTCTGAAGGCCCGGTCATTCTTGATGATTCCTCCACAGAGGAGCTATTTGTTGATAAACCAACTGGTGAGGCAACATGATCCATCTCCTCTGGGGTAAAATTGATGGACGACCAAGGAAAAAGGAAGCTAACCCCAGAGGAGGAAGCAGAACAAGAGGATAGGAGGCCAAATTGAAGAAGGGTCGACTAGACACTTCCCTGGATGATGAGCTTACAAGGCTCTCTGCTCTTCTCTAGGAGAAGGGCTAGCTATGATATTGATGAGGTTTTACTCTGGTCGGTACCTCAGATGGCTGCTCAGCTGGATAAGGTGCAGCAGCAGGAACAGGCAGCTACTGCAGCCAAAGCCATGGTGAAGTTGACTAAGAAACAAAAGTAGGACGCTTACGAGAACAAAAAGAAGGCCATCCTCCTCCAATATGTCTTCCATGCTCGGCAGCTAGGCCCCATGAAGAACTCAACCATGGATATGCACGTCAGAGATATTAAACTAAGATTGCCAAAGGTGAGTTGCCTTCTATGGAGCAGATCCAGCCTCAGAGAGCAAGCCTAAACTTAGGCTTAGGGGAAGGAATCAATATTGAACCCCCTATCACTCCTGCTAGAATCCTACAGGGTGAAGAGGTTATGTGCGGGGAGGCTACAAAGGCCATATTCCCCAACATGTTCCCCATAAACCCAAAAGAAGAACCTATCTCTCCTCCATCAAGTCCATCATTTGATAACATGTCAATCTCCTCAGTGATTAAGGTCAGAAAAGGACAAAAAACTGCAAAGAAACAACAATCAAATGATCCTAATACTGAGAGACAATCAAAGGAAGATGGGAGGAGAGAGACTGAGCATCCTGGATCTAGGGATACAGGTCCAGAGTTCATTACAGGAATAGATGCAGCAACGGGCTCAAAGAGGAAGATCAAGAGGCCAGAGTTCAGAGGAGTCAAGCCTTGGTCACAGTCAAACCAAAGATAAAACGAAGAAAGTCCATGGCTAAAAGAAGAAAGAGAACTACTACCTTTAACTCTGAGCCTGATTCAGAGCAAATAGGAATAGCAGAACCCATTCAATCTTATATTCCAATAGTGAAGTGGAGCTTCAATGCACAGAAAAAGGAGTTCATACTCACTACAGTCAATGGGGGAATAAAGGTTCTGGATCTTCTTGAACTGATGCGCTTAGCCGAGCCTTTTGTATTTGATCTTGAGAACCTCCCACTTCATAATCCTGATAATGGATCTGATGGGAGAATAGTCGTTAAATGGGAAAAGGCTAGAGCTCAGGTTATAAGAGGAGAAAGGATCCCCAAAAGAACAAAATAGGAAGTTTTGGTAGCATCAGCTTAGGGGGAGACTATAAAGACTAATAAAGGCTGATGCTCACCAAACTTCTCATTTGTCTAAGTATTGAACTCTACAAGGACTAACAGCCTTCGGAAGGAAGGGGTTACTCTTCAGAAGCAACACTGCTTCCGAAGGGTAACCCACTCCTGCCAAAGGCTGTACAAGACAACTGCTTCGGAAGACCAACACTTAGAAGATTTAAAGCTTCGAAGCTTCCGAAGACTTGACAATTCTGTAGAACAAAAGCTTCCGAAGACACTCCTCAACATCTTCCTTGTATAAAGACTTCCGATATTGATTCTCTGAAAAAGACCGTAGCTGACTACCTTTATGGTACAAAAGCGTCTGACAACAACCATGTTAGTCTGATTAAAACAAAGATAACATGACGAAAGTCAGACTCAGCACCTTACTTCTCCTCAGCAACATTAAATGCAAAAGGTTGCCTGAATCCTTTGAAGATCAAAAAATTAAATGCCTTTTGTATTTTGCTAGTCTTTTGTTAAAGTCAATGTCTATATATGAAATGATAGTAATTGAGTGTCTTACTCTGCAAAGAAAGTTTAGATACTAGAATAAGCTTTCTTTGTTTATTGTCTAGTATACCCAACATGTATTCCTACGAGAATACAGTTGTAGCCTTGGCTTTATAAGCTCTCATTGTATCTTGTATTAAGTGTGCTTATATGCGGTAAACCTTTACTCACTTTGAGAGAAATATTTCTTTGAGCTTGAAATTTATTCTTGTGTTCTTATCTGTGTTCAAAGATTATTTGTTTTGCCTTGAGTGTTTGAGAGATTTATCTAACAGAGATTCCGCATCTGTTAGATTGATAGAACGAAATACTTGTGAAGTGTTGTTAGAGGTTAACAACCCGATCCAACAAACACGATTGTTTTGGTAAATTTTCCTTTATTTTTTTTGTTTTGTTTTATCTTTTTATTTTATTTTAGATTTATTTATGACCCATACATCATGTTCATATCTTCATTTAAGTTTTCAAAACTTGTTTAGGTGAGTATTTGTTACTTGTTAGACAGTCTTACGTTATGCAGCTAGGCTCGTGAAATACTTGGGATTGGATAAGTAAAAAGCTCAAACGAGCCAAACATCAACGAGCCCGAGCTCAACCCAAAAATATGGATCCTTTCTTAATCGAGCCCGAGCCCGAGCTCGAAATTCACATATCGAGCTCGAGCCAGCTCACGAGCATAAACGAGCTTTTCATTTTTATAACTTTTATTTATTATCTTAAGTGTATATTTATAAAATTAATTATTTTTATATATACAATTATGATAAATGTATTTAAATATTATATTTTATGTTAAATTTGGAAAATAAAATTATAAGGATATATTATATTAATAATTAAAGTAAATAAATTAAATAATCAATATATAAACGAGCCGAGTTGAGCCAAACCGAGCTCGAACCTAAAAATTTTCTAACGAGCTGAGCTCAGGCCTAGAAAATAAAACTCTTAACATGTTGAGTTTGGGCCTAGAAAATAAAACTCTTAACAAAATGAGCTCAAGCCCTATTTGTTTAAACGAGCCGAGCTCGAGTTTTAACCAAATCGGGATCGACTCGACTCGCTTACACCCTTACCTGCAACGACGTAGAACTATTAAAATTAGTTATTTTTCAAAATATAATATTTTTTGAAGATTTTTTATTATATATGTATTTTTATTCTTTAAGTTTAGTTTCCTGCTTCGTGTTGGGTTTTGAATTTTGGTCAAAACTGACAATGATTTGGTAAAATGAAATATTGTTCGCAATTGGACTAAAAAGATGATATTGTTGTTGAGCAGGAGCAACACGACTAATATATTTGGGTTAATACTAGTCGCTTCATTACAATGAGTCACTAACAAAGATCGGATGACTTAAAGACCTGAATCATTTGTACAACACATTTTAGTAAAATGGCTAGATTTGTAAGTCATTTTATTTGTACTTACATGTAATATTGTACTAAATAGGGCTAGTGGTCTAGACTATAAATGGTACATTCTCTCTATAAAATGCATGGGTGAATGAAGGTTTTCTTTCTAATGTAATAAGATTTCCTCCATAGAAGGTGCATCCATAGAGGTTGAGGAGATTAATAAAAATTTTCAGATAATTTTCAGTTCAAAATAAGATTCCAACACTTTGTTTATTTTTATATTATAATAAAACTAAAAACTCATTTTTGAGGTGTAAACGATCCGAGTCAACCTTGAGATCGCTTGGACAACGTATTAAATGTAAGCTTATTTTTGATTCTTCAGGTAGTGGTTGCAGCTGCCTTTCTATCGGCTGTGAACTATCGGATGTGGTGCACCAGCGGCTGTGTTTCTTTTGGCAGTGGTTGCGGCCGTGGTGCTCGAGCGGCAGTGTTTCTAGGGAATCCAAAAAAACCTAATTTTCGCAAAAACCGGTTATGTGACACAGCTGGGATTCAAACCTTCGCCTCCACACCTCAGCCAGTGGAGAGATTTACCACGAGGCTGGGTGTGGATAGTTGTTTTAAACTCGTTCCACGTAATTATATACTGATTTTGAGTTCATATCTTTAGAACATAAACCCTAGCTTCCAGATTGAGTTCCAAATCGTTTGATTCGATGATTGTGATTCAGATTAACCATAGGTCTAATGTTCCTATGATTAAAATGAATCAAAATGATGTAATTTATTACCTAGCTTGTGATCAAATCGTTGGAGAATGAGTATAGCACAATTCGTGTGAGCTCTTGAGCTCTAACAGGAGCTATAGAGAATCTCAGTGTGTGTTTGATGGCTCGTTAGTGTCAGATTAAGGTCACGAGTGTTTGTGTGACATCCGTCAATTTTCAAATTTTACTTATTAAAACCGTTATTGTATTTAACGTCGACTACGACGGAAATGTCAGTAAATGTAAATGTTTGTTCTGATTTAAAGGTTAGCAATAACTAAAATGCATATTTTGCATTTGGTAATTTTCGTGATTTCGACGCCGTCTTACGCTAAATAATCTAAAACGAATATTTATGGCTAATCAGTAAATGAGTTTAGTTAACATACCTAATTTAACACGAAATAATAATTCATAAGTAATATATTTGAATTAACAAATAAAAACCATAAAGTCGCAATTTTACGTGTTACAGTTCCGGACAACAAAAGATACATGTGTGTTTACCCAGTTAAAAGCCAACACAATGAACCAACTATCATTTAAGAGTTTGCTATTACTAACTAAAATATAATTATGTATACAAACACACTCATGAAAGTACAAAAATGGAACCATTTAGATAGCACAACTAATTAATTTAACAAACTAGTTTAATTATAAAATAAAATCACCAATATATATATATATATACACACACACGGCACACACACAAAAAATCATAAAAGTATACTTACAAAATACATGTCTACATACATTCACATAAAAGAGTACACACATGCAAGCAATCCAACCACTTGAAAACAAAAAATACCCTCACAAGTCAACATTTCTACTTACACACTCAACATTTTCCCCACACTCTTCCCTCCAACTGCCCAAGACACTCTTTTCCCTCTCTCCTCTCTCCTCAAACCGTCCAAACCCTCCCACCCCTACATAATTTCATTTTCAAGCTCTCCTGTCTTCGTCCTTCATCAAGTTCTTGGAGGTTTTGGTGAGTTTTGACGTTTTGGTGCAAGAACAAGGATTGACAGGAGCTCAAGAAGGGAATCAAGGCTTGTTATTTCTCACCAATTGTGTTACTCTTAATCATATTCAGCTCCATTAAAGGTATAACACTCAAGCTCTTTGTTCTTTGTAAGTTTTACCTAGCTACACACAAACATACATTTTGTAAATTCTGGCAGAATGTTGTCACGAATTTAATGAGACATACAATGGTCATACTAACTCCAAACTGAACAAAATCAGATTCCAAGACTAATTTCAGTGTGTTATCTTTCCATGCACGACTTATTCAGCATCTAACTCGACCAAATGATGCTCCAAACAGCTTTCACAAGATTAGTGTGTGGATTTGTACCACCTGACTTGTGCAGCTGTTTTGACTTAATTAAGATCCGAATTATGATAACTTTTCTAAATGAAATTTTTTCATAATATATAAAAGTGGTATACTAGAGAGTTTCATAATCTAACTCAAAGTCTTACAAATCTAAAAATGAATCCGAACTCACTGAATGATTATGCCGTTAAGTACCACCAAGTGTACCATATTTACAGATCACAAGAGTTTGCAGCACATCTTTGATCAGAAGGAACTCAACATGCGACAACGCCGTTGGGTTGAACTTCTGAATGATTACGATTGTGTGATCAAGTACCATCCAGGAAAGGCGAACGTTATAGCTGATGCCTTGAGCCGGAAGGAACGGGTCAAACCCCTACGTGTTAGAGAAATGGGGATGACAGTGCAGACCAGTTTAAGAGACAAGATTATACAAGCACAACAAGAAACACTTGACCGAGGTAATCTGAAGAAGGAACTTGATTGCGGAGCAGAGAAACAATTTGACACGAAGCCTGATGGAATGATGTACTACAGGGAACGTATGTGGATCCCGGCGGTAGATAAATTGAGAAGACTGTTTGAAGAGGAAGCTGTACCCGAAGTCACACGAAGTCAAAGTATCCCCAACTGTTTGAAGAAGAAGCTGTACCCGATAACAATTCTTAAATTTCGGGACGAAATTTCTCTAACAAGGGGAGACTGTAACATCAGTACCGGAAACGTCACCGGAACAGTGATCTATACAGTACATGAACAGTAAATCAGGTACAAACTTTACGTAATTCAGTGTATTTCATATTCATGTCAAGCATCATTATCATTTTATGTTGTCATAACGCAATTTCAGAATCAATTCAGAAAAACAAAGCTCAGAATTATGGTTCATAAGTTAGAAATTTATCTGACGACACAGAACCATCATGTGATTATTTGTTAGGATTTTATTACGTATAAACGTATGTGAGGCTTCACAGAACAAAATAACAACGGATGCCGTTACGTGAATGCTGAACTGACGGATTATTCGTATAGGTGACGATCTGTACGGATAAATCTGAAAGTTTAACGTTCTGAACGATGTCCAATAATTAGAAAACCATATTGAAAGGTGTAGTAATCGTCGTATTTGATCGGGTGACGATTCGAACAAATACGCGCGATGACTGCGCGATTCGATTTAAACGTAAATTAAATAATTTTGAAAATTTAAATAAATAGAAGATAATTAGTTAATTTATTAGGAATCACAACCTAAAATACTTTTATGAATTCTATTTTAAAATTTGATCGTTTCGTTACGAAAACGACGAGAAACCGACGTTTTTACGCGAAAACGAGCGAAACCGAACGAACCCGAACGAACCCGGGTATTATCACCTCATTTAATGAGGCTTTAAACCTCACAACCACCACCACCAACCAGCCATTTTCCTCCATTTTCGTCCTCCTCCCTCTCTCTAGAACTACCCACTCTCTCTCTAAAGTTTCTCCCTCAAATCTCCACCATTTTGAGTGATTTTAGTGTCAAAACGACCACCATAGCTTGTAGAATCTGAAAGTACAACGGATCTAAGCTCTTGTCCAACCGAGTTGAGGTAAGATCCGTGTTTTTGTTTGTTTTGAGGGTTTGAAAACCCTAGTTTCGAACCTCCTCTTGAAACCGGCTAAACACCCTCAAAAACCCTTAGGGAACCACCACCATACGCACCTAGAGGAAGTTAGGAGTTTGTAGAACACCATGGATTAGCCACTTGGTCGAAAATAGGGCTGCTGTGTTTGGGAAATTCGAAGACCCGAATGGGACTCTCGCCCAGTTCACATTCGGCCGAAAGGGCCAAGACCTCCCCCCTTCGGCCAAGCCTCACCCGAACCAGCAGGAGTCGAATGACTCCACCCTTTCGCCAATTATTCTTTCGGCCGAACCATCGACGAATGAGCCCATTCGGCCAGACCTTTCATTCGGCAATCCTTCAATCGGCCAAGGTCTTTCGGCCCTCATTCTGTCGCCCTAAAAGCCATTCGATCGGCCCTTCCACATTCGCCGAAAGCCACATTCGCCCCCACCCATTCGCCACTAAACCTATTTGGCCTAAGTCCCATACGGCTGGATTGTTTCGGCCAAAGCCCATTCGGCTAACCCTAGTCGACCAAAGTGATCTCATTCGGCCATGACCCTCCTAAGCCCAAGCTCTTTCGGTCTAAGAACCTTTAGGTCAAGAAATAACGAATCAAGAACAATAGGGGATGGCAAGATGGACAAGGGTGAACTACGTAAACTTTATGTGGGTGCATGCATGCATGGGGTTTGTGTGTGAGTGCATGAGAGGGATACTAGGGTTTTATCTATGCAAAATTAACCTTGAATGGGTTGAAAATCAACCAATAGTTATCTTGAACATCAACATCATTTAAATATGAATGGTGAACATAATGGGGTTCAACATACTTTGGGGAATCATGAGGATCAAAACGATAATATGAGATTTCAAGTGTTGACTTAATTATTAACATCTAAACTTTATGAGACTTCATAAGAACTTGTAATCAAATTTAGATGATTCACTCGAATTATTTATGATGATTATACAAATCAAAGGCTAATAATTGGGTCAATGTTGACCCAATGGGCTTACTATGAGCCATCATGTTTAATTATCCATTTCTCTTAAAATTGATCAAGCTTTAATAAAAGAAATTACATTGTAAACTTTAATTAATGAAAATAAGTGATTTTAACTTCATAGAAACGCATTAGAAAACTAGGACACTTAGTTGCACACCGAGACCAAACCCTAGATACGACGACTACCGTATATGCTTATCGTATTCGAATTCTTTTAAAACAACTCAGATACCGAAGATACTTAGGTTACATCAACGAGCGCGCATTTTGTGGTAATTTCATACAGAGCAACACATGTGAGTTCATTGCCCCTTTCCTAAACATTTTGTTTTAAAACGCGGGGTTGAGAAGCATGCGTAAACTGTTTTATTTAAATTGTTTACTTAAATGCTTTACTTTATTATATGTTTACATATATATGATTATTTATACTCCTAGACTCCTGTCTAGGTAATTATTATGCAAAATTAACTAACAAGTTAATTAAATTACTCTTATGAGTAATACTTAAACTCTAAACTCTAAACAACCCTTAGGCCATCAAGCTCAAATTCAAGAACCTAAATTCAAAGTGAAATCAAAGAAACTAAAGATCATATTCAAAGAAATCTAACTCAGTGTGTGATCTGAGATCAAATAATCAAAAATCAAGAATCGATTATCATTGTGAAATCATGGAAATTCTAAAGATCAAGATCAAGAGATTCAAGGAATCAGAAATCATAAATGTGTGTGAATCATTGAAATAATGAAATCATTATAATCTAATGGAATCATTAATACTTGAGTTAAGGTGGATGTCAGTTGTATAGGGAATCAAGACCACGTGTAACACACATAAAGTCCCGTCATGAATAGTAGACTCTTGTAGTCAAGCTATATGGGCAATAACATGAACGATCAAATGAAATCAATATCAAAAATCAAGAGAATCAAAGAGATCAAGAATCAAAGGATATCCGTAAAGTCCCTTCAGGTACAGTAGACCATTGGGTCAAGCTGTATGGGCATCATTAAAATCCCGGCATGCTTAGGTATACTCCTTGTGAGTTATGCCTGAAATGGGTCACGTGTGAGCGGTTACAACTTGGACAACCACCTACAACTAAGTCTAATTGATGGAGTCAAATTAGGCCCAATCATCATGTCTTAGTTGTATTTAAATGTTTATTTATTTATTTAATTTAAACATTTAATATTATGTTTCTACAATTATTTTGGGAAATCATGTATCTATGATGAACTCAAAAGAATCAAAGGTAAATTAAATTTTGGAAAGCATAATCTAAATCAGAGGTGTGTTAGGTAAAAATGCTTAATTATCATTAACAACAGTGTCATATGCATATTAGTATGTGGTGGGATGTTGGCTAGGGCTTGTACCCTTACATATGCCCTATATATAAGCATACCGATGTGGATATTACATGTGGAGTTAATGAGGTTAGGGTCTTTACCGAAAGAGGTTTTCAAATCATTTCCAATTACTAAACTATATGAACTCACCAACCATGTGTTGACTTTATTTTTGCATGACTTCTCAGGTGACGAACATGTCAACTGAAGAGTTATTTCTTTTGGACTAGGCTACAGATAGATGACCTAGCTTTTTGGACCTGCATACTTTTGGACATCATACACAGTTATTTTGTATATCTTGTGCAGATACAAGATTGAAGATTTATGATGTGATAGTAGATTTACATTGTTAAATTATAAACTTAACTGATGTAATTTAACTTTGTAATTCTATTTTATTTTAGCAAGTTTCTCATTATGTATCATGTGCAATGTAACAATCTGATCATTTCGATTATCACTCACGATATCGCGACCCGGGAACCTTTCGCCCGACGGGGAAATCCGATCCTACCCCGCAGGCTCGGGGTGTGACAGTGTAATCCATAAATCTCTTTAATATAAAAACTAGTTTTACTCTCATGCGCGTTGCGGCGGGTTATCACAATACACTCTCAAGAATTGGTATTATATATCATTTGCATAAGCATAAGTTACATAGCAAAATCAAATCTCTCATTACGAACTTAACCCTAAATCCTAAACCAATAAAACCCAAATCTCTAAGCAAATCTCTCCAATTTAATAAAAAAACCCAAATCTCTAAGCAAATCTCTCCAGTTTAATAAAACCCAAATCTTTAAGCAAATCTCTCAATTTTAATAAAAACTCAAATTTCCAAATATCTCAAATATAATATTCTCATCTCTATTTACTGCTTTTCAAAGTTAAAAAAAATTATGTTGGTCAAAGTCTAAATTTTAAAAACGTCACTACATGGATATGACACCTATACATTATTATTCGTTTTACTATGCATTACTATGTAATGTAAGTAACTTACACTTACTTACGGTTGTAAATAATTTCTAAACGGTGATGAATTAGCAAAAACACAAAAAAGAAACCCCCTATTTATGTATAACAAAAACCATGAATAAAAAAAAGATTCGGGCAAAAAATGATGTGTTAACACGGGTTCTCGCAATAAGGGAGGGTTAACAATGGAACCATCCCCTATATATATATATTAAAATGCATGTGAAATAAATAGTATATATATTAATATTATATTGAATAATAAATTTAATATATATATATATATATATATATATAATGATAATTGAATTGTTTTGTTTTAATATTTTAAGTTAATTCTTACCAGGATGTATATGTTTATCAACTGAAAGTTATAAAATATTTCTTAACTTTTGTTTATAACAATTCTTTGTTCTGACACCTTTAAAATTCTAATTTGGTTACAAAAACCCTAAAGGTTACACTTCATATATCTACAAGTCTGCATTAGTTTATGTCATCTCCAAACTTGTTCCAATACAAAGCACAAAGCTTCGTAGTTTCACAAATATGTCCATAGTTGTACTTTTCACCCTTATAACACATGTGACCTAGGTCAAAGAGAAGGTGGTATCTAACACACTACTCGGTATCAAATATTACATGAATAACATAGAATAACATGGAATCACAATGAAGTAGCAACACATGACAAGAATTCAAACCACATAGACTAAAGGCATTGCATCCATAGATTTTGACTCTAGAATAGCTTGAACTTTGAATACTAGCATATATAACATCCCAAAAGTACAAAATTGTAAAGAGAGGATACGTAATTACTCACATTATGTCCTAGCTTTGTCCAATAGATTGTGACCTAGGATTTATGAAGTTGTGTTTGCACACCTTAACCTAAAGGAAATAGAATTCTTAGTTTTGTTTGTGAGTTCAAGTTTGTCATCCTATAATATATGGCATACTATGAAATTCTTATGAGATATGCCTAAGTTTGAATGGTTTCATAGGGGAATATTTATTTATCAAATGAATACTCCTATTTAAATTTTAAATATCCTTTGAATGTCACATGGCATTTTCTTTTTAATAAACTAATTCCATCCATTTGTTTTTGTTTAATAGGTTTTTATCCATAAATAATAATGGTTTAAGAATTAAAGAATGCATTCCTAATAAGAGATTTATTTATTCTTTTTTAAGAAAATGCTTATTTTAATAAAGATTATGAACATTTAAATTGATTCTTGAGTTTTAATTTAAATACATTTTGTTTTTAAAAATTAATGCTTAAATAATTTTCTTAAAATAAACCTTGATTTTGTTTTTAGAAAATTGATTTTAGAAAATAATAATGTTTAATTAATTAATTTAAAATATATAATTGAAATAAATATTGATTTTTTAAAGAAATAATGTTTGAAATAAATAGTTTAAAATAATTTTTGATATTTCAAAGTAAACAAAATTAATTTTTGAAAATGATTAAACATACCATTTTGTTTTTAATAATCCTTTAAATTTGAATAATTAGTTTATAACAACTATTTAATTGTATTTTTAAAACAAAATCATTAAATAATGTGAAAATAGGATATTTATCAATATTTTAGAACACTTTAGAACTATTTTTATTTATTTTTTTTTATAAAACTAATTTATATAATAAAAATTAAATTAAATAATTTTTTTTCAAAAACTGAATTTTCTTTTACAGTTTTAAAAATTGATTTTTATGATTTTAGGATTATTTTATGAATTTAAAAGCTATTAAAATTTAAATGGATAGAATGCCAAAAATGCACTTAATTGGTCTAGAGCCAACGCCCGCGAGACAAGAACCCGAGTTCTTGCGCTTGCATACGTACGCACTGTGTTAGGGCAGGGTTCGTTGATTGCATTGAATTCAAATATTTGTTATACTGACTTTGAAATCGCCCCAAATCCAGACGAACCCTAGATTCTAGATCGATTCAATTTGATCGAATAAAGGTTTGTGAGTATTCAAAATCATAGTGTTAATGATCAGTAGATCGAAACGAGTAGAATGGTGTTATATACTACCTCGAATGGATGCGTTTTTGAGGGTTTTTGGGTTCATAGATGTCGCGATCAAGCTTGAATCTGGATTCTCCAATTTAGGATTCTCAGAAGTTGTTTTCTATTGCACAAGATTCAGAAAAGAGTCGAAGAGAGTTTTGAATGTTCAATTTAGTCTCATTGCGTTTGTTGTAGTTAATTTGAATTCTATTTTTGATCGAGATATTCCACAGTCGTAATACGCGTTAATTGCCGATTGTTTTTGGAATTGAGGACATACATGGGTTCTGATTTGGATGAAGATCGTGAATCAGCTTAAACTTTTGATTTAGAATCACGAAATTTCCGAATTTGGGAGTAGATCGGGCTGAACGGGATTATAAGGTGAGATCGAGGAGGAGGGAAAAAAGAATTGGAGCTGGGCAGTTTTAGTCCATTCATTTGTTCTCTTCTCAGTTTTTTGGCTTTTAACTTTGTTATAACAGCAAAGAAGCTTTCAGATATTACACTATGGCCCCTTTAATTTTGTTTTTGTTATTTCATGTCTCAAAAGTTTACAAAAGGTTTATAAAACATTTTAGTAATTATATATACGTAGTTACTACCTTACAGGTTTAAAATTACTATTCCAACATTATGTTAATAAGATAGCCTTACATTGTTTTAATAAAGTGGTGTGCTACTGGTGTTGTTGTTGTGGTATGATTTTGCCGAAATTAACTATGACAACTAGTGCCTGTGAGGTAATTCATAAGTACGTCTAATATTCTACTAGAAATTTTACACAATTAAAACGGTAACGACGTTGTGAGTACACACAAATAAATATGCACACACATTAAGATACAAATGAACACAAGGAAAACAATTCGAAAATGATATTTTAACAAGCGACAGTAACCAAGGAACGAACAATTACACCTCAGAAAGATCATGTTACGGAACATCCTATTTGGAACATATCTTACTGGGTGACGATCCATGAAGATATAGTCCTGAAACGATGCCCTTATTAGCCTTTAAAACCAAGTAAACAACCAGAAGATGAAACGAGTGATGTATTGGCACGAGTGACAATTCATGCAAATATATGCACGAGTCAAGCCATTTGGTTTAAAATAACATTAATTAAAAAAAAGTTTTACAAACAAATTAGTAACTAAGGATAAATTTCAAGCTAAAAACTTTAAATATTGAAGAATGCAAAGAATTTCATAGATGTGACGACCATTCGTATGAATTAACACCCTCATTCATACGAATGATATAACGAATTTAAAATCAACAACCAGAAGAGTCATTTGCATGACTGGGAGTCAATCGTACGAATGAATCATTCGTACGACCGCACTGCTATAAAAGCCACACTTATGAAAAATTTCACCATTCTTCTAAAAACACCACCACCAACGCTCTCTCTGCAAACCCTTGTCTCCACGAACGACTGAAGCCGGAAACCACTCATTTCGATTGCAAATCTCGCAATGCATCATCATCATCTCCATCCTCTCCACATTTTCAACCATAAACGTACACATATACGTGAAATCCAAGACTCCCGGTAAGAAATCCGACAAAACAAACACACCAATGAGTCCCCTAACACTCTTAGAAGCTTCGAGGCTAGAAAACACCATCAATGCGGCATCCATCGAACTTGATCACTGTCAAACATATCAATATCAACACAAGGGTTGTCGAGATTGATAGTCTCAACATAGGTCCATCAAGTTTAACTAAGTAGGCCATGGCTCTGCCGATACTAAGGAGCATCGATATTAGGCGTCGAAATTATTAGTATCATAGGTTAGGCGGGCTGATAGGATCGACACTTTAGAGTGATTATTGACACAGGCTTTCAACCCTAACCATCGATACTAAATATTGAACTAAGCCATTGGATTCACTAACATCAGTGATCCTTGTGGTGTTTGTGACAGTTGTGTTTGAGGATTACATCATTAACCAACGAAAGCACATTTCTTTGTTCTTGAAATCCATGTTGATTTAGCTATTGTAATTATTACAGATTGAAAGTATGCGAGAAATGGTGAACGTGGGGGAAAACTGTGCACGAAACTGAGTTCCGGATTCTCCGAAATAGCAAAACGAAGAAAATTACAAAAATATCAAAGTCAAAGGAGCCAGGCAGTATGCCTAGCCCCAAGAGGCCACACTAGGCGGTACGCCTGGAGCTCAAAATATATGAGATTTGGGAGTCTCGCGCGCTACTCCATGTCCCAAACGCGCGATGCGCCTGGCTTGTGGCGGTCTAGTAGATCAGATCAATAATTCAGATTTTATGCAATTCATACTCATTTCTTATTTCTCGAACATCAGCTCTAAAACCTTCAACCAGACGAATTTCTGAGTCTCAAAACTCATATTTGAATTCCTCTGAACCTGTAGATCGCACCAGGGATCGTAGTTACAAGTTCTGATCGTTGTTTTGCAGTCGAAAAATTCATTCGATCGGGTAATGATTCGTTTTAATCTTCTAGTTTGATAATGGTTGATTAGCTATTGTTTTTGAACGTAATGGTATAGTTAAGGTTGTTTATTAATGCCTAGATGATGGCTAGGAATGATTATAAACGAAAAACTTGATGTGTTAACGGGTAAATTCTTGTTTTGATCTGTTGGAATGCCCGGTTTTCATGAAACTATAACCATGATTATAATGGTTTAAACCATTTGATTATGATAATGTATATGATTAGTTTGATTAATCTTTGAAATGCAAGGTTAAATCCAAGTGTTTCTAACTAATCACAATCATTAACATACTCACTGGAATGATTATCTAATGTTTATGATAACAGTGATCAGATTAGTACGTTAAACATGGTTATTAAACCTATTCCAATGTCACATTATGATATTTCATGATATTTGGGTAATCAATAACAAGGATTGATTGTTCCTAAGCCATAAATCCATTTAGAAACTGTTTCAGCACTATAATCCACAATAGTGCCTATTTGGTTAATCTGAGATTATTCTGATTAATCAAACTTTTCATCAAATTTGTGTTAGGAACCTTAATCAGTATAGGTTCTTACATTATCATACATTGTATGATATAACATTAAGTTAACTAATTAAACATCTAATATCGGTTTGATGACTTTTACTGCAATGTCTTTGACATTAAACATTTCAGAAAGATCTAATCAGTAAGTTAAAACATAAATAACTTATTAAATATAAATTGATGCAGAATCATCTTATTATTAACAGTTTGTGTGATATTATACTACCAGTGAGATATCAGGTGAGTTTCGTATAACCCCTATTCTTTTTAATGTTTTACAAACATCGGGGTATAACTGTGAACCATTTCTTGAACATATGATATGAATCACTGTTATCTGTGTGATTTCATGTGAATTCTGTAAGATTTCATGGGATTTTTCCGTTATTATCTTTATCACAGTATCAAAAGTCCTCATCCCTCGAAACTGTATCTAGTGAAACCATGTGGGGCCGAACTATGAAACAATGATAGTATTATCGGCTGACAACCTATTTTCTAGGAGCTTGCAACTCCCCTTGCTATGAATGTTTGCACCTATTTCTGAAATATCCTCTTAATGTTAGTGATAGACATTAAGATAATGAGGCATCAAGATATTTACCGACGAGTAGTATCTTTGTAAAATCGTACATTGTCCAAAAGGAACTAGATGCGGGTCCCATAATTATCATGAACTCTATACATCAAAAACTTTACATATCATATCATGTTGTTTAACTTGAATATTACAAACTCACCAGCTTTGTGCTGATCTTCCAAAATCAAACATTTTTGCAGGGAGATAGTGACCGTCGGTGAGGCTGTACTTCTAAACACTTGTAATTTAGTTGTGTAATAAACTTAGTTTGAAAAGTGTAAGTTTGGTTGTGATCACGAAACCCCTGTAATGCATTTACTTTAAAGTTAATCTGTGTGTTGTGATACCGAATCAAGTAAGTCACACCTCATCTATGAGACATCACCACTATGCTTTCGCAACCTTCTGAGTGACATCATCAACAGGTGACGAGAGGTGGGGGATTGACAGTGTTGAACTTAATTTTTTTAATAACATGGTGATTAGCATAAAAAACTTTGAAACACTATGAACTTTACCTAAATTGTACATGCATGGATTCATGCATGCATGTAAGTGTGCATGTGTGTATAATCTAAACTATCACCTTTGTAGTAAAAACTTAATATACATAATTACCTAAATTCATGCATGCATGTATAGCTATATGTAAGGTTACCGCCTTTACAACATGTATATTTTTATGTGTATATGTAAATTTATATACTTTGGTTTTTAATTAAAATCATCATTATTTATTTAAAACTAACAATTTTTAAAACTTATGATGATTATAACTTATAACATATAAGTGCATCAATATAACTTAGATAAATTCACATAGATAATAATACGCTTATAGGTTGAGGTTAAACACATAGGTCATTAAATACTGATAAAATATATGTACTTATGAATATGAAACACGCGATAAATACAGGTTGTTGAGTCGTCCTTGATTCCACCTACGTGAGCGCGCGTTCTACAAAACATTGAATTATAAGACATCTAGGTGAGTTCTCATAACCCCCTTTTTAAATCATTTTGCTTTTAAACTCGAGGGTGGAACATGTATACCAAAAACGATTAAGATTTGATCACATGGGTGAAACTTGGGATGTTATTGAAATAATTGTTGAGATATTATTGTTGAGATATTATTATGTAAGTCATCGTTGGTTGAGTTGACTGCGATCCTCCGCGATGATTGAATTGTTGTTGGTTGAGTTAACTTCGGTCCTCCGCGGTGATTCTACTGTTGGTTGAGTTAACTTTGATCTTCCGCGGCGTACAGTAAGTTATTATTTGGTGAGTCATTGTTATTTGAGTTGAATTCGATCCTCTGTGATTATTGAATTACTGTTGTTTGAGTTGACTTCGGTCCTCCGCGGTGCACAACAAATTATTATTTGGTGAGCCATTGTTGGTTGAGTTGACTTTGGTCCTCCGCAGTGATTCCACTGTTGGTTGTATTGACTTCAGTCCTTCGCGGTACACATTATTGATTATGGTGAATAATGATTATTGATTATGATGAATGATTATTATTGATTATTGTGAAAGATGATTATTGATTGTGATTATGGTGAATGATGGTTATTAATTATAGTGAATGATGGTTGTTGATTTAATGTGTTTGGTTGAGATTGATTGAGTGTACTAGGATGATACTTGTGATTATTTGGATTATTTGGATTATTTGATTATTTAATTTGTATTTTGTTTGTGTGTGTATACAGGTTTTGATCATCTTACATGTTCACATGTGTTTTTCTTAAAACCTTTATAAAATATTATTGGAACATTTATAAATTATTATTGGAACCTTTATAAAATATTTGGAACATTTATAAAACATTTTTGGAACATCTTTGGAACATATTTGGAACATATATAAAATATTTTGAAGAATGTAAAACTTATGATTACTCACCAACTACGTATGTAGTTGACATTTGATTTCTACATGTTTCAGGGAATGAAGAGAAGTAGGTAGAGAATGATAGCTCTATAAATTTTGGACATCATCACTTAGGGTTTCGGACTTAGCTAAATTAACTGGATTACTGAAGACTATTGTTTAGTTAATTTAGCTAAATCTTTTGTGTAATTGATGTAATTGATTCATGACGAACATGAATTTTGTGTAATTACTTTAATTGAATTAAATGATATGTGATGATACATTTAGATACCCGTGAGCTTATGAACAATCTGCACAATCCTCGTGGCATCCCGACGTTTCCGCCATCGGTCGGGGTGTTACAGGAATGTGGCTTTTGCGTGATCAAACACATGTATGAGTTTCTCCATTTTTATTAACATGATTTTCCTCAAAGCATAAGTATTTGATTTATATTTATATACTATTTTTTATATATATACATCTATATATTTTGTATCGCACTATTATTAATTTATTTTTATATTTGTTTGAAAAGAAGTACATCACAAGTAAACATATTGATGAATTGAGAATAGACTTGTCACCACAAATTTTTAAGCGTTTGTATTCTGACCGGACATGAAGTTTCTGTGTGTATCTTATAAATCTAACTTTAAATTTGCATTTTTTAAGTTTTCTTGAAGTTATGGATGATACCATTGTATATGTTCGTTTGAAGATGAAAATATTGAATATGAATACTACAAAAATCAGCCTAATGCAACTTTTATATTCAAAAAATGTTGTATTAGCTAAAGTTGCATTAGATCTAATGCAACTTTTTTGTTACCTAATGCAACTTTTTTCCTAATGCAACATTTTTAATTGCAACTTTTTTAAAAATAAGTTGCATCATGTAATAAAAAGGTTGCATTAGGCTAATGCAACCTATTTGCAACCTTTTATGTCTAAAAAATATTGTATTAGGCTTATTTTGTAGTGTATTACATGCATATGTTGGTTTGAATGTGGAAATTTGTATATTTGGTACTAGTTGTGCATATTTTGCGTATTTTTGCTGTAAAATTTATATGTGTCGTAATATTAATACTGGAAATTTATATCAAACACTGCCCAAAATTAAAACCACCTCAAAATATAAGATAAACCACCCAAAATAATATATGAAAACTTTCGCACTAAAAAAATGCCAATGACTGCCACAAAAAATAATATATAAACTACCCCAATAAATGACATAAAACCGCCATAAAATAATCAGAAAACCGCCATAAAATATAATATAACCACCCCAAAAAACAATTAAAGTAGACATTATCGCCTTATTTGAGGCTGTTTAGTCATTTTTTGAGACAGGTTAGCCAACTGTCCTAAAAGACAAATCATTTTTTAAAGCGCTACTATATAAGGCGATTTATAAACTGCCGTATATGTAATTTTTAACCGCCCTAATAAATGTTATCTGTAGTAAAAAAAAATGGTGAACGCCACCATTAGGCGCTCCTCACCGACCGGTTCCACAACCAACACGAGAGAGGTAAATCTCGTGACCCAGGGAAAATTGGGTGGCGCCGGACTTTAAACCCTAGACCTCTATTATAGATTCTCACCCCTTTACCACTAGGTCATCATCACGGGGACAAATGTTATGTGTAGTAGTGACACTGAAACTTGAATAACAAATATCACACTAAAATCACCAAAGCTCAAATTGATATCACCAAACAACATAGGAAATTTGATGAAATAATCGAAACTTAAACCGTTAAACAACAAATTTCCATCAATATCTCCCCTACCACCACTTCAAAATCAAATTAATGTAAGAGCATTGACAGAAAATTTATTAGAATACCTGCTACAAATCTTTTTATCATACGATATATAGAGATTTATGTTGCAAGTGATCATCTTCTAAACAATTATACGAAGCAGGAAACCGTGTTTTTTGTGAATTTTGTGAAGGATGTAAAACCATACCTCATAAGCAGTTCCATAGGCCCTACAATGCACAGACCTTTTTTTTAAGAATGCTGTCTGGAAGAAGAGATATCGATGCACCTTCTATATTTAACTCTTTCGAACTTGTTAAATCCCCAAGTTTATCTGGCAATTTTTCGGCTCGTATATAGCCGTAGAGGTGGCAATTTGTGCCCATGTCAAAGAAAATGGGTTGGTTTGGATAAACAATTGAAGTATAATGAGTTAAAATGGGTAACATTATAATATTGAATGAGTTGAGATAAGTAACACTTAAACACAATGCGAGTCAAGACGGGTACCAAAAAAATATGTAAATGCAATGGATTCAAACTTTTAAAAATGATTAATAACATATTTGATGATAAAATCACTAAAAATTATCCAAATGGACTATTTGTTTACTTATAACACATCTTAAGTTAAACTAAATTAATGTTTTTTAAGAACAATCCATTTAGAGCCGAACTGATTTTGCTTAAAACCCGTTCTGACCCGCACCCATCCTGACCCGAACCCGTTCTAACCCGCTACCCAACCCGACCCAACCCGCCCATTTTGCCAGGCCTATATACAGGGGAGATGTATGCTTCTCCTATCATGAACAACTTTCAAGGCTAAACAATCTATTAGGTGTAACTCCTCCAGTTTCTCTAAATTTTTTATGTCGGTAGGTAACTTCTCGAGAGCCCAACAATAAAAAAAGTTTAAGACATTTAAGATGTTTCAACATACAAATGTTTTCAGGAAGATGTGTATTCTTTTTTATCAACAAAGTTAGCTTCTCGAGATGCGGAGTCAGGCTAAGGTTAAGGTTAAGGTTAAGGTTACTCTCATTAGAACCACGAAGGTCGAGGATTTTGAGGTTTAGAAGAGTGATGGTCATATGCAAAAAGTCGGAGGATGTTGGAATAATCTTGTAATTACTAAATAGTTAAGAGGTTAAAGTTAGAAACTTTAGTTTAATTGTTTTGGATTTATCTAATTGAGTTTTAAAGTTTAAAGTTAGATTAGTTTTTGGATTAGATTGTTTAGTTTGAGTGTTTTTAGGGATAGAGTTTTGACTTTTTATGTTTGGTTTTACTATAAATAGGGGGTTAATGTTTTAGGTTTTCTTGTACCAAGATTGTTGTTCAATAAAATCAAGTTTTTCCTTGTTCATTTATTGTTTTCGGTTCTGGGAAATCAAGGCAGGCGCTTCAATTGGTATCAGAGCTAGGTCAAGCTCATACCGTCGACAATTGAAGGGTTGATTCCAGGCGACGATTGACAACAACCCATCCAAGACGACGACGAGTGCAGGTAAGTTTCAAATTGAAGATTCCAATCATCCAATCGAAGGTTCCAGGCCTCAATTGAAGTTTCGTTCCACGGTTCTAGGTGACGAAATCAAGGAGTGATACCAAGCGGACGAAATCAAAGGTTTTTTCAGAAAAATCAAAGCCGTAATTTCATCTGTGGGTTGAAATCGAAGTCGAAGAGGAAGTGGCAGCTCGATTTCTGTGTGAAATCAAGAAGGCTCTAAGTGAACCGAACACAACTCTGCGTGAGTTGGTGATTAAAGGACAGAAGACGATCGGGGTAACCAGATTCTGTGTGAATCGAATGGCTCTGTGTGAGCAGGAGGAGAAAAAAAAAAAAAAGAAAAAAAAAAAAGAGGAAGGTGATCTGCGTGACCAGGTTCTGGGTGAGCCAGAAAGGAAGACGCGATCTGTGTGATCAATTCGTATTTGGTTCTAGGTGAGCCAGTCAAAATCGATCTGTGTGATTGAAGGGGAGGATTCTGGGTGAATCAGTGTGATCGAGGGGAAGGTTCTGTGTGAATCAAACCGAGGAAGGAGATGGCAGAAGGAGCTGGTGCAATTGGTGAGCTGGAAAAACAGGTCTCGATGAGACGAGAAAGAAGACGGTTCTGTGTGAGCTGTGTGGTTGTTTTGTGTGAACACGAGGCAAAGGATTTGTGGAAAAATAATAGGTGTGATTCATGGGTTCGATTGAGAAGAATTTTGGTATGGTTGTCTTTGGTTGCTTGGGTGTGTGCAGATGTACAAAGGAATGGAAGAAGGCAGAAGGGATGTGCAAGAATGATGCTGAAAAAAACTTTGTGTTTAGAGAGGGAGCCACATCAAGTATTACAAGATTAGGGGGGTGATTGTTGGAATAATCTTGTAATTACTAAATAGTTAAGAGGTTAAAGTTAGAAACTTTAGTTTAATTGTTTTGGATTTATCTAATTGAGTTTTAAAGTTTAAAGTTAGATTAGTTTTTGGATTAGATTGTTTAGTTTGAGTGTTTTTAGGGATAGAGTTTTGACTTTTTATGTTTGGTTTTACTATAAATAGGGGGTTAATGTTTTAGGTTTTCTTGTACCAAGATTGTTGTTCAATAAAATCAAGTTTTTCCTTGTTCATTTATTGTTTTCGGTTCTGGGAAATCAAGGCAGGCGCTTCAATTGGTATCAGAGCTAGGTCAAGCTCATACCGTCGACAATTGAAGGGTTGATTCCAGGCGACGATTGACAACAACCCATCCAAGACGACGACGAGTGCAGGTAAGTTTCAAATTGAAGATTCCAATCATCCAATCGAAGGTTCCAGGCCTCAATTGAAGTTTCGTTCCACGGTTCTAGGTGACGAAATCAAGGAGTGATACCAAGCGGACGAAATCAAAGGTTTTTTCAGAAAAATCAAAGCCGTAATTTCATCTGTGGGTTGAAATCGAAGTCGAAGAGGAAGTGGCAGCTCGATTTCTGTGTGAAATCAAGAAGGCTCTAAGTGAACCGAACACAACTCTGCGTGAGTTGGTGATTAAAGGACAGAAGACGATCGGGGTAACCAGATTCTGTGTGAATCGAATGGCTCTGTGTGAGCAGGAGGAGAAAAAAAAAAAAAAAAAAAAAAGAGGAAGGTGATCTGCGTGACCAGGTTCTGGGTGAGCCAGAAAGGAAGACGCGATCTGTGTGATCAATTCGTATTTGGTTCTAGGTGAGCCAGTCAAAATCGATCTGTGTGATTGAAGGGGAGGATTCTGGGTGAATCAGTGTGATCGAGGGGAAGGTTCTGTGTGAATCAAACCGAGGAAGGAGATGGCAGAAGGAGCTGGTGCAATTGGTGAGCTGGAAAAACAGGTCTCGATGAGACGAGAAAGAAGACGGTTCTGTGTGAGCTGTGTGGTTGTTTTGTGTGAACACGAGGCAAAGGATTTGTGGAAAAATAATAGGTGTGATTCATGGGTTCGATTGAGAAGAATTTTGGTATGGTTGTCTTTGGTTGCTTGGGTGTGTGCAGATGTACAAAGGAATGGAAGAAGGCAGAAGGGATGTGCAAGAATGATGCTGAAAAAAACTTTGTGTTTAGAGAGGGAGCCACATCAAGTATTACAAGATTAGGGGGGTGATTGTTGGAATAATCTTGTAATTACTAAATAGTTAAGAGGTTAAAGTTAGAAACTTTAGTTTAATTGTTTTGGATTTATCTAATTGAGTTTTAAAGTTTAAAGTTAGATTAGTTTTTGGATTAGATTGTTTAGTTTGAGTGTTTTTAGGGATAGAGTTTTGACTTTTTATGTTTGGTTTTACTATAAATAGGGGGTTAATGTTTTAGGTTTTCTTGTACCAAGATTGTTGTTCAATAAAATCAAGTTTTTCCTTGTTCATTTATTGTTTTCGGTTCTGGGAAATCAAGGCAGGCGCTTCAATTGGTATCAGAGCTAGGTCAAGCTCATACCGTCGACAATTGAAGGGTTGATTCCAGGCGACGATTGACAACAACCCATCCAAGACGACGACGAGTGCAGGTAAGTTTCAAATTGAAGATTCCAATCATCCAATCGAAGGTTCCAGGCCTCAATTGAAGTTTCGTTCCACGGTTCTAGGTGACGAAATCAAGGAGTGATACCAAGCGGACGAAATCAAAGGTTTTTTCAGAAAAATCAAAGCCGTAATTTCATCTGTGGGTTGAAATCGAAGTCGAAGAGGAAGTGGCAGCTCGATTTCTGTGTGAAATCAAGAAGGCTCTAAGTGAACCGAACACAACTCTGCGTGAGTTGGTGATTAAAGGACAGAAGACGATCGGGGTAACCAGATTCTGTGTGAATCGAATGGCTCTGTGTGAGCAGGAGGAGAAAAAAAAAAAAAAAAAAAAGAGGAAGGTGATCTGCGTGACCAGGTTCTGGGTGAGCCAGAAAGGAAGACGCGATCTGTGTGATCAATTCGTATTTGGTTCTAGGTGAGCCAGTCAAAATCGATCTGTGTGATTGAAGGGGAGGATTCTGGGTGAATCAGTGTGATCGAGGGGAAGGTTCTGTGTGAATCAAACCGAGGAAGGAGATGGCAGAAGGAGCTGGTGCAATTGGTGAGCTGGAAAAACAGGTCTCGATGAGACGAGAAAGAAGACGGTTCTGTGTGAGCTGTGTGGTTGTTTTGTGTGAACACGAGGCAAAGGATTTGTGGAAAAATAATAGGTGTGATTCATGGGTTCGATTGAGAAGAATTTTGGTATGGTTGTCTTTGGTTGCTTGGGTGTGTGCAGATGTACAAAGGAATGGAAGAAGGCAGAAGGGATGTGCAAGAATGATGCTGAAAAAAACTTTGTGTTTAGAGAGGGAGCCACATCAAGTATTACAAGATTAGGGGGGTGATTGTTGGAATAATCTTGTAATTACTAAATAGTTAAGAGGTTAAAGTTAGAAACTTTAGTTTAATTGTTTTGGATTTATCTAATTGAGTTTTAAAGTTTAAAGTTAGATTAGTTTTTGGATTAGATTGTTTAGTTTGAGTGTTTTTAGGGATAGAGTTTTGACTTTTTATGTTTGGTTTTACTATAAATAGGGGGTTAATGTTTTAGGTTTTCTTGTACCAAGATTGTTGTTCAATAAAATCAAGTTTTTCCTTGTTCATTTATTGTTTTCGGTTCTGGGAAATCAAGGCAGGCGCTTCAATTGGTATCAGAGCTAGGTCAAGCTCATACCGTCGACAATTGAAGGGTTGATTCCAGGCGACGATTGACAACAACCCATCCAAGACGACGACGAGTGCAGGTAAGTTTCAAATTGAAGATTCCAATCATCCAATCGAAGGTTCCAGGCCTCAATTGAAGTTTCGTTCCACGGTTCTAGGTGACGAAATCAAGGAGTGATACCAAGCGGACGAAATCAAAGGTTTTTTCAGAAAAATCAAAGCCGTAATTTCATCTGTGGGTTGAAATCGAAGTCGAAGAGGAAGTGGCAGCTCGATTTCTGTGTGAAATCAAGAAGGCTCTAAGTGAACCGAACACAACTCTGCGTGAGTTGGTGATTAAAGGACAGAAGACGATCGGGGTAACCAGATTCTGTGTGAATCGAATGGCTCTGTGTGAGCAGGAGGAGAAAAAAAAAAAAAAAAAAAAAAAAAAAGAGGAAGGTGATCTGCGTGACCAGGTTCTGGGTGAGCCAGAAAGGAAGACGCGATCTGTGTGATCAATTCGTATTTGGTTCTAGGTGAGCCAGTCAAAATCGATCTGTGTGATTGAAGGGGAGGATTCTGGGTGAATCAGTGTGATCGAGGGGAAGGTTCTGTGTGAATCAAACCGAGGAAGGAGATGGCAGAAGGAGCTGGTGCAATTGGTGAGCTGGAAAAACAGGTCTCGATGAGACGAGAAAGAAGACGGTTCTGTGTGAGCTGTGTGGTTGTTTTGTGTGAACACGAGGCAAAGGATTTGTGGAAAAATAATAGGTGTGATTCATGGGTTCGATTGAGAAGAATTTTGGTATGGTTGTCTTTGGTTGCTTGGGTGTGTGCAGATGTACAAAGGAATGGAAGAAGGCAGAAGGGATGTGCAAGAATGATGCTGAAAAAAACTTTGTGTTTAGAGAGGGAGCCACATCAAGTATTACAAGATTAGGGGGGTGATTGTTGGAATAATCTTGTAATTACTAAATAGTTAAGAGGTTAAAGTTAGAAACTTTAGTTTAATTGTTTTGGATTTATCTAATTGAGTTTTAAAGTTTAAAGTTAGATTAGTTTTTGGATTAGATTGTTTAGTTTGAGTGTTTTTAGGGATAGAGTTTTGACTTTTTATGTTTGGTTTTACTATAAATAGGGGGTTAATGTTTTAGGTTTTCTTGTACCAAGATTGTTGTTCAATAAAATCAAGTTTTTCCTTGTTCATTTATTGTTTTCGGTTCTGGGAAATCAAGGCAGGCGCTTCAATTGGTATCAGAGCTAGGTCAAGCTCATACCGTCGACAATTGAAGGGTTGATTCCAGGCGACGATTGACAACAACCCATCCAAGACGACGACGAGTGCAGGTAAGTTTCAAATTGAAGATTCCAATCATCCAATCGAAGGTTCCAGGCCTCAATTGAAGTTTCGTTCCACGGTTCTAGGTGACGAAATCAAGGAGTGATACCAAGCGGACGAAATCAAAGGTTTTTTCAGAAAAATCAAAGCCGTAATTTCATCTGTGGGTTGAAATCGAAGTCGAAGAGGAAGTGGCAGCTCGATTTCTGTGTGAAATCAAGAAGGCTCTAAGTGAACCGAACACAACTCTGCGTGAGTTGGTGATTAAAGGACAGAAGACGATCGGGGTAACCAGATTCTGTGTGAATCGAATGGCTCTGTGTGAGCAGGAGGAGAAAAAAAAAAAAAAAAAAAAAAAGAGGAAGGTGATCTGCGTGACCAGGTTCTGGGTGAGCCAGAAAGGAAGACGCGATCTGTGTGATCAATTCGTATTTGGTTCTAGGTGAGCCAGTCAAAATCGATCTGTGTGATTGAAGGGGAGGATTCTGGGTGAATCAGTGTGATCGAGGGGAAGGTTCTGTGTGAATCAAACCGAGGAAGGAGATGGCAGAAGGAGCTGGTGCAATTGGTGAGCTGGAAAAACAGGTCTCGATGAGACGAGAAAGAAGACGGTTCTGTGTGAGCTGTGTGGTTGTTTTGTGTGAACACGAGGCAAAGGATTTGTGGAAAAATAATAGGTGTGATTCATGGGTTCGATTGAGAAGAATTTTGGTATGGTTGTCTTTGGTTGCTTGGGTGTGTGCAGATGTACAAAGGAATGGAAGAAGGCAGAAGGGATGTGCAAGAATGATGCTGAAAAAAACTTTGTGTTTAGAGAGGGAGCCACATCAAGTATTACAAGATTAGGGGGGTGATTGTTGGAATAATCTTGTAATTACTAAATAGTTAAGAGGTTAAAGTTAGAAACTTTAGTTTAATTGTTTTGGATTTATCTAATTGAGTTTTAAAGTTTAAAGTTAGATTAGTTTTTGGATTAGATTGTTTAGTTTGAGTGTTTTTAGGGATAGAGTTTTGACTTTTTATGTTTGGTTTTACTATAAATAGGGGGTTAATGTTTTAGGTTTTCTTGTACCAAGATTGTTGTTCAATAAAATCAAGTTTTTCCTTGTTCATTTATTGTTTTCGGTTCTGGGAAATCAAGGCAGGCGCTTCAATTGGTATCAGAGCTAGGTCAAGCTCATACCGTCGACAATTGAAGGGTTGATTCCAGGCGACGATTGACAACAACCCATCCAAGACGACGACGAGTGCAGGTAAGTTTCAAATTGAAGATTCCAATCATCCAATCGAAGGTTCCAGGCCTCAATTGAAGTTTCGTTCCACGGTTCTAGGTGACGAAATCAAGGAGTGATACCAAGCGGACGAAATCAAAGGTTTTTTCAGAAAAATCAAAGCCGTAATTTCATCTGTGGGTTGAAATCGAAGTCGAAGAGGAAGTGGCAGCTCGATTTCTGTGTGAAATCAAGAAGGCTCTAAGTGAACCGAACACAACTCTGCGTGAGTTGGTGATTAAAGGACAGAAGACGATCGGGGTAACCAGATTCTGTGTGAATCGAATGGCTCTGTGTGAGCAGGAGGAGAAAAAAAAAAAAAAAAAAAAAAGAGGAAGGTGATCTGCGTGACCAGGTTCTGGGTGAGCCAGAAAGGAAGACGCGATCTGTGTGATCAATTCGTATTTGGTTCTAGGTGAGCCAGTCAAAATCGATCTGTGTGATTGAAGGGGAGGATTCTGGGTGAATCAGTGTGATCGAGGGGAAGGTTCTGTGTGAATCAAACCGAGGAAGGAGATGGCAGAAGGAGCTGGTGCAATTGGTGAGCTGGAAAAACAGGTCTCGATGAGACGAGAAAGAAGACGGTTCTGTGTGAGCTGTGTGGTTGTTTTGTGTGAACACGAGGCAAAGGATTTGTGGAAAAATAATAGGTGTGATTCATGGGTTCGATTGAGAAGAATTTTGGTATGGTTGTCTTTGGTTGCTTGGGTGTGTGCAGATGTACAAAGGAATGGAAGAAGGCAGAAGGGATGTGCAAGAATGATGCTGAAAAAAACTTTGTGTTTAGAGAGGGAGCCACATCAAGTATTACAAGATTAGGGGGGTGATTGTTGGAATAATCTTGTAATTACTAAATAGTTAAGAGGTTAAAGTTAGAAACTTTAGTTTAATTGTTTTGGATTTATCTAATTGAGTTTTAAAGTTTAAAGTTAGATTAGTTTTTGGATTAGATTGTTTAGTTTGAGTGTTTTTAGGGATAGAGTTTTGACTTTTTATGTTTGGTTTTACTATAAATAGGGGGTTAATGTTTTAGGTTTTCTTGTACCAAGATTGTTGTTCAATAAAATCAAGTTTTTCCTTGTTCATTTATTGTTTTCGGTTCTGGGAAATCAAGGCAGGCGCTTCAGAGGATTTATTCAAGGCTGGGGTTAATATTTGTAATGCAATAATTGGGTACCCAGAAGTGGTACTGATATTCTTTTTTGGTTGGACACATGGGTGGGTAATAGTCCACTTCGGATTAGATTTCCAGCACTCTTTTTGATTGAAAGGTTTAAAGGATTTAGTATAGCAGAACGAGTCAATATCCATGATGGAGGTTTTACTTTGCAATTTCAGTGGTCCAAATCGGAGCTAACTGTGGCTGAAGAAGATGAAATCGTGTTGCTTTTCAAGATTATTGGCTCAGTGGGTTTCAATCAAGGAAGTGATGGCTGGAAATGGAACTTGGGGAAGGAAGCGGTATTCACTGTACAAAGCATCAAAGAGGCACTTCACAACAATAATCACTTGGTATTGACAAATTCTTTCTTTTGGAACAATTGGGTTCCTAAAAAGGTGAATTTTTTGGCATGGAGAGCGGAACTAAATAGGCTACCAACCAAAATAGCACTAAATCTAAGGCACATTCACTTGAATTCCCAGTGGTGTGTTTTTTACAATGAACATTATGAGACAACAGAACACATTTTCATTTCATGTACGATTGCTCAAACAATTTGGGATGAAATTTCAAAATGGTGCAGATTACAATCCTTGGTCTTCTTTAGTATGCAAGACGTGCTAGACTTTAGCTGCTTGGGCCGAGGTTCAAGAAGATGGAAGAAGATGGAAGAAGATGATCCATTCGGTGCTTGTTACTTCTCTTTCGTGCATATGGAAAACTCGTAATGCAATATTACTCGATGTGAAGTCCTTCTCTGCTCAACAATTTATGGAGGACATAAAACTGTTAAGCTTTTTATGGGTGAAGAATAGAGCCAAATTTGAATCTTTAACGTGGGAGCTCTGGCATAATTTTAATTTAGCAAGTTTGGATGTATAATGTTCTTGGTTTCTTTCTTTGGATGTGTACTATTGGTGAAGGTCTAACTTTTTGTTTGATCAATTCGCACCTTTATATAATAAAATTTTGTTGGCCGTTCAAAAAAGAAAAGAAGAAGAGCGATTGTCATGTGGAGGTAGTGGAGTTCTACATTGTTCTAACACTTTCTATTTTACGAATAACTTGTTAGTAGGTACATTAATACTTCTGAAGTTAATTAAACTGTTCTAAGAACCAAAGTTTTTGGTATAAAAAGATGTTAGCTTCTTAAGTGCTAATTTATGATGTCCAAGTGCTAATGCATCTATAAATCAGTACTTATGAAGTTAACCAAATATTTCTTAAGTAAAATCATCTCTTGATATGTAATGTCTTATTTCTAAGTGTTAATTTGGATGATGTCCAAGTGCTAATGCATCTTCAAATTAACAATTTAAAATTTGACAACATATAATTTTACTTCTGAAACACATTTGACTTTGGTTCCCTCATTTGGCATGACAAGATGTTAACTTTCTAAGTGCTCATTTATGATGTCCAAGTTTTAATGCATCTACAAATTAGCACTTTGAAATTAACAAAATGTTTTAGAAGTGATGTCTTTTCTTGATATGCAATGTCCACTTCTTAAGTGTTTATTTCTGAGATGTCCAAGTGCTAATGCATCCTCAAATAAACACTTTAGAAATTGATAACATATGACATCACTTTTGAAACACACCAGCCTTTGGTTCGCTCGTTCGGTTTCATCATTGGAAGTACTTTACTCCTTGGCATGATAGAGCTGAAACTTATACATCATCAGAAAATCAAAATAAGTTAATGATGTCTATTCTATAAGTCCAATTGGTGTTCCAGATCTGCTGCATGGAACATATTACCGGTTTGCAATGATTGCTTCCGAAGAACACTACTTGTTTTTGAAGACTTAATGGATCTTCACACGTTAGTTATCTATATCATCAGTTTAGGGGGAGATTGATGGATTATACTGATGGCAAGTGTGTTACTAGTGGTTTATCAGTGAAAACTTATGTTTCATTGATGTGAAGATTTCTTGTTTCTACTTTGAAGACTCTCAAAAATCAAATTGTTGGGATATGGTTTACATTCACCTTTGAACCTTTATTTGTCACATGTTCATTACAAGGAAGGCTGGGTTTCCTATACTTGGACTGACACCCTATATTCGGATATCTTTTGGGTTGGGATTGAAGATTAAGATTGTTTAATCGTAGGGAGAGCTTTATTAGAGGGGGAGAAGATAAATGGAAGCCATGGAACTTCAAGAAGTTTCTTTTGGGTTTGAGAAATGGAATAAAGAAAGCTTCAAAATTGTTGCGGTGAAAGAAACATGAATTGAATCTACACAAGCTCAATCTTATTATTCATGTTTGTTTCATCATACTTCTGCATTGCCTTACATTCATCTAACCAAATAGGGGGAGACTGTTGGGTCTAGAAAGTCAAGACCAACTGTTAATTTAGATAGATGAAATGTAAACATGAAGTATTATGTATTTGTTGATTAGGGAGCAACGAGCCACCGCACGAGCCACTAAAGACTCAAGATTACCAAGACACTTGATGACCAAAAGACCCGAAGACCACAACAAATGATAGAGCCTAATTTATTATTTATTATTTATTATCATTTTGTTGTATTTGTTGTTTTTAGGGTTTTAGGTCATGTGACACTATATATGGAGATTATTCTCATTTGTAGAAAAACAACACAGACAAGAGAGTGTGTGAGGGTGTCCTTCAATGTAATCTTGAGAGAGCTCTCCCCCATGAACTCCATGGATTCTTTATCCATGGAGTTTGAGAGCATGTGAGGGGTAGGTAATGTAATCTTGTTGACTAATAAATCTTATTTCTTTACATTGTTAGTCGTTACATTACATCTCAGATTCGTTCTTGGTTGTGTTCTTCAACATCTTCACCTATCTTCAAGACTTTCCCTGTTCTTCAACTGCTTAATCTTCACAAATCGGGTAGGTCCTATTCTGCAAACATTTTTACATCATACAACACTTAAATGATAAAACTAATTAAACAACAACACTTAAACGATAAAACTAAAACTAAATAAACTAAAATTAATAGTTAAATATTGAATCGAACGGAATATCGGAGTCAGTATCACGTTTGTTAAACATTTTTAATTGTCTCATAACCCTATTTGGTAAGTGAGATTCAACAATTTCCCACAATACAAGATGTATATCTAGCACCTCCGGTTAGGAGTGTCCATAAACCGACCGAACCGAAGACAATTGCTCGGTTTGGTCGGTTTTCAAACTTAATAATTGTTTGAGTATTTTGAAAACTTAGTGGTTCGATGCATTTTACGGTTTGAATTTTTTTAAAACCATATAAACCGCACCAACCGTATATATATGTATGTGTGTGTATATTTTATTTAAAAATTATTGAAAAACCTAAGAGTCTTTTCGTTTGTTTAACAAAATATATTTTATTGTTATTTTTTTAGATTTTGCTAGCATATTAAACATTTGTACGGAACACATTGAATGACAACACAAGCATGAAACGAAGTTTGAAAGGTATGAAGACCGGAAACATTTAAAATAGCGTATTACTTTAAAGTTTATTATAAACAATTGTAACTAATCTAAGACTTTATCTAACATATTATCACTCCTTTTAAACCAGTCTTTTTTATAATGGTGCATGGACTTTTTCATTATGGTTTTCAACTTTGAAATGTGAATTTAAAATTGATTGTGGTATTTTGTATCATTATATTATCTGCTCTCTATTTTTTTTCTCTATTGTTTTAATAAAACCATGTAACCGCAAAAACCGAATCGTAAAACTGTGAAATCATTAATACCGGCCGGTTTGGTTTCCCCAACTTATGTGGTCGGTTTGGCTTGTCATTTTTTGAAACCGCAGTTAGTGTTTTGGTTCAGAATTTTTAGCAAAAAATCGACCGCACTGCACCGTGGACATCCCTACCTCCAGCTACCTTGACCACTCACATAGGTAAAAGATGGATCAAATTGACATAAGGCCACTAGTTGAACTGTAATAAAAATAAATGTTAATAATCAAATAAAATATAAAATTAATATGAATGAAATTAGTTTGTATTCAATTAAAGAGTGTAACTTAGAGTGGTAAGCACTCAACACATGTGAATCATGCAAACATAAGTTAACAGACTCCACCATCTTGCAAAAAATCACATAATTTATTATCATGTTATCTTAATAATATATTAACAAAAATAATTTTTGAAATAATGCACTTAAAATTTAACACATACGCCATATGGCTTTTGAAAATCAATACTATTAACAGTTTTCGATGCAAATCTGCAAAATCTTTCCCATGCCCACAATTGTTGCTAAAACATACGACCATTGATATTGGTTTTTGAAACATCACTGACCCTACATAAATGCTTATATAGGCATGCCAATAGAACACTACCCCAACTAAGTTCATCACAGTTGTTTAAATTTTCCAAATGAATAAAATAATTGATATGGACTCGGTTGCTAGCGGAATAAGTAAATAATGTTGCTCCAATCAAACTGAAAATAATCAATCTAGCTCGCTGAATTAATTGTAGTCTAGATAGATTTTCATATAAATATGTTCTTAAACAACTGGCTTTCTCCTTGGTTAATGACCAATTATTTAAGTATTAGGAACAATTAGTTAGAGATGTGATATGAATGTAACAAATCACCTTTGAGCATAAGTGAGACATTTAAGCATTTATATACATGTTTAGTTTGCAAACATAGACGTGACACATCACCTCTAGACAGAAGTGAAACACATATTCTTTTAGGCAAATGTCACGTGGATATCTAATAGCTAAGGATATACACAATTAAGTAATAATGCACAGTTTAGACTTGAAAAACTTTAAGAACGTAACATATCATCTTTGGGCAAAAGTGACATTTAGTTGTTATTAAATTTTAAGCAAAAATTAATATTCTAAGGTTTTGTAAAACATAGTTTGTAAGGTTTTGTCAAAACAACTAGTTAATAGTTAAAGACAATTAGTTCTCGATTAAAAAAATTAGTTCTCAAGAAGGAACTAAGTTCTTGGTAAGAGACTTAATTCTCGATAAGGAAATGAGTTCTTGGTAAGGAACTGGTTCTCGTTTTAGGAATAGCTCTCAGTAAGGAACAGAGTTTTTGGTAAGAGAATGTTCATTCTTGGTTTTAACCACGTTGTCAGTGGAGAACTATAATTATTAGTTTTAGCCAAGAATGTTATTTCAGGATAAGATTCTTCAAAATTTTCAAAAATCAATTAATAATTTTTTGTTCTGATTTCGAAAATTAGTAATTATGTAATATATTTAGTTTAAAATTTTTTTTATTCAAAATCTTGGAGAAAAACTTAACAAATAAATTAGGGAAAACAAATTAGAATTTGATTTCATCCCAAAATATGAGGATTTTCACGAAAATTTTGAAGAACATGAACAACATTCATGAACAATTCTTGAACGTTTATGAATTGTTTATGATTAATTAACAAATTTATGCTGGAATCGAAATCATTAAATGTAATTTTAATAGATTTGAAAATTGAGCATTATTTTTAAGATCAGATCTGTTAAAATTTGAAAACCAAAAATCACGAATAACATAAAACGGTTATTCATTAGGGTTTTGTTTTCAGACTTTGTAAAGACAAATAAAGGCTGATGCTTACCAAACTTCAATTTTATCCAAGTATCAGAGACTGCACAGACAAATAGCCTTCGAAAGGAAGGAGTTCCTCTTCGGAAGCAGCATTGCTTCCGAAGGGTAACTCACTCATACTGAAGGCTGTACAAGACAAACACTTCAGAAAGTCAACACTTAGTGATAAACCTTCAGAGCTTCCAAAGACTAAAATCTTCTGAAGAACTAAAGACTTCCGAAGAATAACAGCTTCCGAAGATTCACTTCTGCTTCAAAGACAAAGACTTCCGAAGTTTATCCTCTGACAAGACTGTTGCTGAGTACTATAATAGTACAAAAGGAACTGACATAAGGCATGCTGATCTGAGTAAGGACAAAGAAAACATACCGATTCTCAGATAAAGCACCTTACCTCCCTTGCTCAGCATTAAATGCAAAAGATCATCGGGTGCTTTGAAGATCAATTACATTAAATGCCTTTTGTATTTAGCTAGTTTTTTGTTAAGTCAATTTCTATACTTGTAATAATTGTAATCGAGTGTCTTAGCCTGTTAAGACACTCTATATACTAGAATAAGCTTTACTTTATGTATTGTCTAGTATACCCAACTTGTATTCCTAAGAGTATAAGGTTGTAGCCTTGGCTATATAACCTCTCATTGTAACTAGTTTAGTGTGCTTGTCTGGTTTTACACTTGTAATACTTTGAGAGAAATATATCTTTGAGCTTGAATCTACTCTTGTGTTCTTATTGTTATTCAAAGATTATTTGTTTATCATTTGAGTGTTTGTGAGATCCTTCTAACAGACCTTCTGAATCTGTTATATTGTATTAGAGAAATACTTGTGAAGTGTTGTTTAGATTAAACAACTCGATCGAACAAGTGGTATCAGAGCTTTGGATCTTGAACTTAAGTGACTAACCATCCTTAAGTTACCAGTTTCATTTCTTCTTAAATCTAACTACTACAAGAACCCATATTTTGTGTATTTGTTCAAATGGCTGCACTTAACAAACACAACACAGATAATGGTACTCTCAACAAGCCACCAATGTTCACTCCAAAAGACTACGACACTTGGAAGGTTAGAAGGGAAGGTTTCATCAGGAACCAGGACTTCAAACTTTGGAAGTCAGTTCTTGAAGGACCTTTTATCCCAACTGTTCCTGCTACTGGTGCTGGTGGAGCTCCTGTGCCTAAAGATCTGGCTCTCTATTATGATGAAGACTACAAAATAATGGAAGTGGATTCGAAAGAATTGTGGCTTATCCAAATGGCCATTCCAAACTCAATCATACATGCATTCAAGAAATGCAAATCTGCTCAAGAGTTGTGGAACTCGCTACAGCAGATGTATGAAGGTTCTGAAGATGTCAAGGAAAACAAGAAAGACATGCTGAAACATAAGTTTGAGAACTTCTGTCAACAGAATAATGAGAAGATGACTTCTCAACATCTAAGGTATGCCCAACTTGTTGATGAGTTGGTTGTTGCATGTGTCAAAATGGAAAACCAGGATGTGATCAGGAAATTTCTTATATCACTTCCACATGCTTGGAATATCTATTGTGTTGCCATCATTAGAACAGAAAATCTAAGGACCTTGAAACTTAGTGAGTTGTTTGGTATACTCAGTGCATACTAGATGGAGATAGATGTTCAGGAACCTAAATCGTTACATGTAAATTATGGTTCAGCCGCACTTTATGCACCCATCAACAACCCTCCTTACCAGAGTTATCCTCCCATATACCACCCTATTTCCATACTGCTTGCCACCTTTACTGAAACCTCAACTCAATCATCACACTTAAATTCCTTCACAAACCCAAGTCCACCTCTAACCTCTGGACAAGGAGCTCTCATGGCTGAGGAAACTAACTACTTTCATCTTTGCCAAGAAGACTTAGATGGTATTCCTGCAGATGATTTAGAGGATATGGACATCAATTATCATATGGCCATGATCTCCTATCGAGCGAAGAAGTTCTATCAGAGAACTGGCAGGCAGTTCAAAAAGCATAATATGAAATCTGGGTTTGGTCTTGACAAGTCCAAGCTCAAATGCTTCAACTGCCAACAGTTAGGTCACTTTGTCAGAGAATGCAAGTTCACAGGAACTCAGCCATCTACCTTTGGGCAACCACAACAAAGACCATCAAGCTCAACAAACAATGCAAACATTGCAGAATAAGATTTTAAAGACCGGGGCTTTCAAGCAGAGGATGCTTCCATTTCAAACAGTGCATTGATGGCAAATGATTCTACTCCATCATTCAAGGTAACTGATAACATGTGTACCTCTGAATGCTTAGAGAAGTTAAATGTTTTTAAAAGAATAAACTCTCAACTCTGTAATGAACTTGAGTCATTACAAGTAGTCAAGGAAAATTTTTCTGAATGTGAAAGAAATTACAAAGAAAAGATTGAAGAAATGGAAAAGACCATTTCTAGCTTAATACATGAAGACACTCACAAACAGTGTCAAATTAACAATCTTTTAGAAAGATTAACCACTGCCAAGACTGAACTTGTATTGGCTGAGTCTTATAGAGATAAGTTTTTAAGCCAAGGTGAAAAGTATGAAAAGCTTTTCAGAATGAGTAGCATAACTGAACTGGTAAATAAAAATGGGTTGGTTTGGGTTATAACAAAGTGGAGTCTCCATCTGCCTACACTCCCATTATGGATAATAGGTGTAAACCAGTAGTTGACCTTGTGTATGATGAGGAATTGGATATACACAAGGTGTATCAAACTGATAATTTTTCTGATTTAAACCCAAGTACCTCAACATGCTCAGATGAGGATAATATTCCTATTAAACCAGAAAAAGAAAAACCGACTTTGAAATCTAATAAAAGAACTAAGAAAACAGAAAAATCAATCAGTTTTTGTCAAGGCTAAAAACATTCAAAATGGGGATATCTCTTCAGATGAGTATGTTACTTGTCCATCTGACAAGTCCAAAAGGGGTAGGTCAAAAGAGAGAAAGACCAGATTTTCAGGAAAACAGGTAAATCATCAAGCTAACAAGCCTGTTGGAAAATCCAAACCATCATCTGCTGTTAATCAAAGCTCCCCTTCCATCAACCAAAATCAGCATCAATAAGTTCTAAACAATCAGACTGTATGTCTGATGTGTGGTGATAAAAATCACTTTGCTGCTGATTGCTTATACAATCCAAGAAACAAAATGTTTTCTGAGAAACAAGGAAGAGGAAGAAAGGAGAGTTGGAGCATGTCATTTTCTTCTTCGGAAGAAAAAGGGAGAAAGCAAGACAAGAAGGGTTTGGGAAAGAAGGTATCGGAAGCAAGAACTTCTGGTAAACATAATAAGAAGGCTTCTGAAAAGAATGTTTCAGCAGATCAGGAAAGAAAGGCTTCCGAAGGTAAAAGAACATCGAAAGCATATAACAAGAAGACTTCCTATAAACCAAAAAATCTTTTCCCTTTGGAAGAGAAAGAACTTCGGAAGTAAAACCCAACTGGTCAGCAAAAACCAAGTCATCGAAAGGAAAGGCAACAGGTGCTTCCGATGACGGTCAAAAGAAGCAAAATCTTCCTAAAATCTTAAAAATCAAACAAATATTGAAGAAAAAGGAAATAGCTGAACCATTTGTTCAACCACCAGTCCCACCAACATCAAGCACATCATCTGTCCCACCTAAGATGATGTCAAAGAAATTTACTTATAATAATGCTAATGGAAAACCCAAGACCACGTGGGCTTGGGTTCCCATCAGGAACTAATTCACTTCTGGTCATGTGCAGGGACAACAGGAATCAAAGAACAACCTGTGGATAGTTGACAGTGGCTGTTCCAGGAACATGACAGTCAATAAGACTCACCTGCACAAATTTGAATCATTCTTTGGTGGGTTTGTTGCTTTTGGAAGTGATAAAGTGGGAGGATACATCACAGGTAGGGGCACAATCACAAATGACAAGATAAGCTTTGAGAATGTGCATTTTGTGAAAGAACTAAACTACAATTTACTGAGTGTATCTCAGGTGTGTGATCAAAAGCACAACATGTTGTTTACTGAGCATGAATGCATTGTTCTGAAACCAGGATTTGTGGTTCCAAATGATCAAATTCTGCTCAGAGCTCCAAGAAGAAACAACATGTATATGCTAGACATGAGCACAGCTGCACCTCTCAGTAATATAAGTTGCTTTGTCTCAAAAGCTTCACTTGATGAATCATCTCTTTGGCATAGAAGACTTTGTCATGTAAACCTTAAAAACATGAATAAACTTGTCAAAAATAGTTTAGTAACTGGATTACCATCAAAGGAATTCATTTGTGTTGATAAATGTGTTGCTTGTTTAAAAGGCAAGCAGCATAAGTCGTCTCACCATGCCAAAGAGATAAATTCTATAACAACAGTCCTGCATCTGCTTCATATGGACTTGTTTGGCCCCACAAGTGTGAAAAGTCTTGGTAGAAAGTCATATTGCTTGGTGATTATTGCTTGGTGATTACTGATGATTTCTCTCGGTATACCTGGGTATTTTTCTTAAGTACCAAAGATGAAACTGTTGAGACCCTGAAGTCATTCATGCAGAGACCATGTAAAAATAATTAGATCAGATCAAGGAACCGAATTCAAAAATCATGTTTTAAATTCTTTTTATGAATCTAAAGGTATCACAAGACAATTTACTTATCCTAGGACTCCACAACAAAATGGTGTTGCTGAGAGAAGGAACAAGACACTAGTTGAGGCTGCAAGAACCATGTTGTCTGATGCCAAACTCCCAATAACCTTTTGGGCAGAAGCAGTCAATATTGCCTGTTATGTCCAAAATAGAGTATTGGTAGTTAAGACACATGGTATGACTCCTTATGAAATTTGGCATAAGAGAAAGCCATTCATTGGATTTCTCAAACCATTTGGATGTTAGTGCACTATCTTGAATACCAAAGATCACTTAGCCAAGTTTGCAGAGAAATCTGCAGAGGGCTACTTTGTTGGGTACTCTTCACATGCAAAAGCATATAGAGTATACATCAAAGCTTCAAGAATTATTGAAGAGTCTGCAAATGTTCAGTTCAATGAACATACTATCAATAAGCCAGGAACTGATCCTGATTGGCTATTTGATCTTGATAGCCTTACATGTGCATTTAATCTTGTGAAAGAGTTTGTTCCAGAGTTACAGTCAACTACCATAGGCTCTTCCCAGTCCACAAGAGGAGAAGACTTTCGTGTTGAACTGCCAATAGCTTCAAGACAAATCTTGGCGAAATCCACTTCAGCATAGAATGATGTGTCTCAGTCCGAGACAGTGAACACATCTCATGCTGTTCCTTTGAGTGAATCTACTTCAGTTCCATTGAGTCAAGGAGACAATGTGAGTCCTTCAGCTGTAACAAACACTCTGGAAACTTCTTCTCCCAGAGAAAGTGATCCCACAACAGTCCAATCTCAAAGACCACAAGACATGCCAAAAATCCAACTTGGATGGTACTTCCTAATCTTCAGTCACACACTCAAAATTTGGCTTCTCCGTTGGATGTAGTTCCTAGAACTCGAATTCATAACACTCATCCAGTTGAGAGCATTATTGGTAATGTTGAAGAAGGAGTCAGAACTAGAAGCTCTATGCATGAAGCAAACATATGTTTGTTTTCTTGCTTTCTATCCCAAGTAGAACCAAAGAAAGTTGCTGAGGCATTGAAAGACAACAGTTGGGTAGAAGCCATGCAGGAGGAGCTTCTTCAATTTGAAAGACAAGGTGTTTGGAAGCTTTGCCATTTACCTAAGGGTAAGTATCCAATTGGAACAAAATGGGTTTTCAGAAACAAGAAGGATGCAAGGGAGTGGTCATCAAGAATAAGGCAAGGTTGGTTGTTCAGGGTTATACACAGGAAGAAGGCATTGATTATGATGAAGATTTTGCTCCAGTTGCAAAAATTGAAGCAATCAGAATATTTTTAGCCTTTGCAGCTGCCAAGAATTTCAAAGTATTCCAAATGGATGTAAAGAGTGCTTTTTTGTATGGAAAAATTGATGAGGAGGTTTATGTTTGTCAGCCTCCTGGATTTGAAGATCCAAAGTTTCCTGATCATGTCTGTAAACTTGATAAGGCTCTATATGGGCTGCATCAAGCTCCCAGAAAATGGTATGAAACTTTGTCTTCGTTTCTATTGGCTAACCACTTCAAGAGAGGAACAATTGATAAGACTCTCTTCTTCAAGAAGTTCAATCAACATATCATGTTAGTACAAATCTTTGTTGATGACATTATCTTTGGTTCAACTGATGAATCTCTCTGCAAGGAATTTGAATCATTAATGAAGTCTAAGTTTGAAATGAGTTCAATGGGTGAACTTACCTTCTTTCTTGGACTCCAGGTGAAACAAACTCTTACAGGGATTTTCATTAGTCAATCAAAATATGTCAAGGACATTCTTGAAAGATTCAACTCACTGATTTCAAGGCTCTAGGTACTCCAATGTCTAAGACAACATCTCTTAGCCCTGACCTTGAGGGGGAGGATGTTGATCAACATCAATGCAGAGCAATGATTGGTTCCTTGATGTATCTCACAGCAAGCAGGCCTGATATAATGTTTGCAACATACTTGTGTGCAAGATTTCAGGCTAATCCCAAAATTTCACACATGCTTGCTGTGAAAGGAATTTTTAGATACCTCAAAGGAGCACCTGGTCTAGGTTTATGGTATCCTAGAAATGAAGATCTTCAATTCATGGATTATACTGACAGTGATTATGGAGGTTGTAACATCAGCAAGAAATCCACATAAGGAGGATGTCAATTTCTTGGATCCAAAATTGTGTCTTGGCAATGCAAGAAATAATCATGTGTTTCTCCCTCTACTGCAGAGGCAGAATACATAGATGCTTCAAGTTGCTGTGCACAAGTTATATGGATTCAAAATCAAATGAAGGATTATGGAATAGAGATGTTCAATACTCTTATACAGATAGACAATTCCAGTGCAATCTCCATCACCAATAATCCTGTCAAGCACTCAAAGACCAAGCACATTGACATCAGATATCATTTTATCAGAGATTGTGCAGAGGAGAAATTGATTCATCTAGTCATAGTGGATACAGAACACAATCTGGCTGATCTTTTCACCAAGGCATTTGATGAAGGAAGATTCACGTATTTAATAACAGCCATTGGGATGATTAACTTTGAGTAAATGAATTAATAAGGAATGAATAATTCTTCAGAAGATAAACTGAAAGTATCTTCTGATGAGTAATTACTCTTCAGAAGATAGTTTAAGTCTTCGGAAGCATTATTCCTTCCTTATGTCGGAAGCTGTCACACTTCAGAAAATAACTTTCCTTCTAAAGTATTATACTTCCGATACATTATAACTTCGGAAGCAAAATCTTCTGAATCTTCTATTCAGAAGAAGGTGTCTTCCGAAGAACAATTCTGATGAATTTATCTAAGTCTTCAGAAGATACACTTCGGATGATATACTTGTATATTCTTCGGAAGTAAGTACCTTCTGAAGAACATTCTTGGTCTCATGAACCTCTTCCGATACATAACCTCTCGGAAGAACTTTGTACTTAGAAAATTTTGAATAATAAATGAGTTGTATTCGGAAGACCTTTTTCTGACATCCGGATCTCAAAATTTAATGTGCTTCTATATTAAATGCTGACATCCGAAGGTATAAAAGGTCTCCCGCTCATTCATCTTCTCTCACTGTTTCGTTTCGAATTGCTTTCATCTTCAAATCTAACCTAAAAACTGTCGATCACTTACCTAAAAACCGTCGATCGCCATGGCTCTTCTTCCCTTCAAACCTGCTCATAACTTACCAGCGGAGTTATCAGCAGAACATGATGCTGACTTCGCACCGATCATTTCCTTTCTTCAAAGGAGCAGGTATAATTTTGCTCTCACTATTCAGCCCATGGTGTATGAATCTCATCACCAACAATTTTGGGCTTCCTGTTCAGTCTCTTCATCTCCCAATGGTCGAATTCTAAATGCCACCATTTATGCTCATCCCATATCTATTACAGTGGAGACCATCTGTCGGCATCTTCAACTTCGTGATGTCGGGGGAAGGGTCTCATTCACTCAGGATGAGGTAGCATTGACCTTTAAGTCAATGGGGTACGAAGGTCCTCTTCCTTCAACAACTTATTTGAAGGGTAGAGTGTCCTATAATTATAAGTACCTCAAACATTTGTTTTTGCACTATCTTTCTAATAAAACTGGAGGATGGGATCAAGTTCCATCTGATTTAGCTTCGGCTATTCATGGCTTGATTTCCAACCAACTTTTTAACTTTTTTGCTTTTATTTTTAATAATTTGGTTGACAATCTTTTGCCACCAAAAAATTTATGTATGTATCCCAGGTTTTTGCAGCATATATTTTATGGTGAGTTGGGTTCTGTCCTCTCACTAATTGGGAATACATACAAAATCCCCTTGGTCACCTCCAAGGTTTTTGTCCAGTTAAAAAAGAAGAGTAACCAGATTTCTGGGAACTTTACTCCTCTTCTTCCTTCCATGGAGTTACCAACTCCAGCAGGTGACAGCTCTGTTGCACCCACAGATGCTGAACCCACACCTTCCATTTCAGTTCCACACCCCATCACACTCACCTACAAACGCCTCCGAACCCCTGAACAGCTTCCTACAGCTGTTCAGGTCCCTTCTTCTGAACCCATCAAGAAAAAGGTGAAAAGAACTGCCAAGGGCACAGTTCCACCTAAGGTGAAGGCCACACCTACTGTTAACCCACAAGTTCTTCCTCTGGAACCTGTGGCTATCCTTAACCATCCTTATAGCCCTCAGAGTATGTCACAAAACATACCTAAGAATATCCAAAGGGATGCTCCAATTATTGAGTCTGCTTCTGATGAAACAACTCCTTTAGAACAGAGACTGTCTCCCAAGTCTCCAGGATCCTATCACCCAGAAATGCCCCCACCCATACTACTACCCAGGCTCAAAGAACACCTACTACAGCTGTGGAGGAACCACTCTCTCCCACCAACCATACACTTATGAGAGTGGTGACACAGTTACAAACTAGGTTTCCTGACCCAGAGTCTATTATTTCAGAGGTTGACTCCAGTAGTTCTAAAGGGGTCAATGCAGGTGAGGCTACCACTACTGTTGATCGTACTCAGGATCTACAGGACAGTGGTACAGGTACTAGGACCTCACCTGCGGCAAACTATGTTGGGGAGGACTTCTTTGAAGCCCTTCTCAATGAAGGGAATCTAGGGTGCCAAGAAACCACAGCTGGTGGTGGAGGTGCAGGAGCTGGGCTCAGGACTCCATCGCCCATTGATTCCACTCATGTGGATGAGGGTTCCAAAGCACAGGAATTGACGGCCATCATCACAACTCTTCAAGCAAGGGTAGCTCACCTGGAAGCTGAGGTTGCTACCCTGCGGCTTGAGGTCCAGAACAAAGATGCTACTATTCTGGACCTCAAGAGGCGTCCTCCAGTGATTCTCACACCCTTTCATCCTGATCCTGCTACAACTACCTATGTTTCCCCTGATGCTACCAAAGAGGGAGAAGGTGACATTGGCAGGGCCAGGACCAGAAGCAAGAGAGGAGGAAGTTGCACAAGAATCCAACCCATCATTAGTCACTCTAACTAATGAATGGGATGAATTCTTGAGCACTTACTTTCATGACTCTACTACTTCCTCTTTTTTTCTTCTGAGGCTACCATGGTGGTTGCCAAAAAGACCGAGCAATATACAACACATGTCTCCTTGGAATCTCAGTCCCCTGTTGGGACTCAACAGTCTCCTTCTGAGGCTACCATGGAGGTTGCCAAAGAGACCGAGAAAGATACAACAAATGTCTCCATGGAACCTCAGTCCCCTGTTGGGACTCAATAGTCCCCTGCTGGGACTAAGTCTCCTTCTGAAACCGCAGCTCCGGCTACCATGGAAGAACTTACTAAGGAACAGCCTATCTCCATGGAACATGTGTCCCCTCCTGGGACAGCAGTTGCTGAAGACCTCTCCTCCATTCCTGAGCAAACTATGGATACTAATAAGGAATCAACCAAGATGGTTGGTCAACTGGAGGGGGCAGTGAATGATAAGGTTAACTCCAAAGCTGCAGCTATCTCTGAAGGCCCAGTCATTATTGATGATTCCTCCACAGAGGAGCTACTTGTCAATGAACCAGCTGGTGAAGTTACAGAACCAGCTGGTGAGGCAACAGGATCCATCTCCTCTGGGGTAAAACTAAAAGCAGATGACAAAGGTAAAAGAAAACTAACCCTAGAGGAGGAAGCAGAACAGGAGGAGAGGAGACCAAAGAAAATGAAGGGCCGACCAGACACTGCACAAGATGAAGAGCGGATCAGACTGTCTTCTCTACTTGAGGAGAAGGGATATGATTTCGATGAAGTATTGCTCTAGTCGGTACCTCAGATGGCTGCCGAGCTGGACAAGGTGCAGCAGCAGGAACAGGCAGCTGCTGCATCCAAAGCCCAAAAGAAGCTGACAAAGACACAGAAGGATAAGGCTTACAGAGACAAGCTGAAAGCTTTCCTTCTTGAATATGGCTTCCATGCTCGGCAGCTAGGCCCAATGAAGAACTCAACCATGGATATGCATGTCAGAGATATCAAGGCTAATATAGCCAGAGGTGAGTTACCTTCAATTGAGCAAATACATGCTCAAAGGGCAAGCCTAAACTTATGCTTAGGTTTAGGGGGAGGAGCAAGAATAGAGTTTCCCCTCTCTGGTGCAGGGATCAGACATGGTGAGGAAGTCATGTGCGGGGAAGCAACAAAAGCCATGTTCCCCAAAATGTTCCCCCACAACCCTAAAGAAGAACCAACATCTCCTCCATCTAGTCCCTCCATGGATAACATGCCCATCTCTTCAATGTTCAAGATGAAGAAGGGTAAACAGATTGCAAGAAAACAACAAATAACAGTTGGTGAGGGGAGGAGAGAGGCCTCAACAACTGAGGAGACAGGTCCACAGCCCACTGCAACAACAGGTGCAGCAGTGGGACCAAATGTGGAAAATGAACAGGCCAGAGAACAGAGAAATCAAGTTACTGCTCAAACCAAGCCAAGAATGATAAGAAAGAAAAGCATAGATAGAAGGTCTAAGAGAAAAGGAACTACTACCATTACCTCTATCTCTGATCCTAGTTTAGCATCCTCAGAACCAGAAGCTGCACTAGAAGCCATACCAGAAACTGCACAAGAAGCCATACCAGAAACTGCACAGCCTCAGGAAGATCTAAAGGATATCCATGGGTTGATGCATGAGTATTCATATATTCCCATAGTGAAATGGAGTTTCAATGCATAAGAAAAGATCTTCATTCTCACTAATTACAATGGAGAAATAAAGCTTTTGAATCTTGTGCAGCTGATGGTGCTGGCAAACTCATATGTCTTTGACCTAGAAAAGCTTCCTCTTAACAATCCTGATAATGGATCAGATGGGAGAGTAGGAGTGAAGTGGGTAAAGGCAAGGGATCAGGTTATGAGGGGAGAAAGGAAACCAAAGGTGATTCTATAGAATTTTTGGTAGCATTAGCCTAGGGGGAGACTGTAAAGACTAATAAAGGCTAATGCTTACTAAAATTCAATTTTGTCTAAGTATCAGAGACTACACAGACAAACAGCCTTCGGAAGGAAGGAGTTCCTCTTCAGAAGCAGCATTGCTTCCGAAGGGTAACTCACTCATACTGAAGGTTGTACAAGACAAACACTTCGAAAGGTCAACACTTAGTGATAAACCTTCTTAGCTTCCAAAGACTAAAATATGCTGAAGAACTAAAGACTTCCGAAGAATAACAGCTTCCGAAGATTCTCTTCTGCCCCAAAGACAAAGACAAAGACTTCCGAAGTTTATCCTTTGACAAGACTGTTGCTGAGTAAGGACAAAGAAAACATAACGATGATCAGATAAAGCACCTTACTTCCCTTGCTCAGCATTAAATACAAAAGATCATCTGGTGCTTTGAAGATCAATTACATTAAATGCCTTTTGTAATGTAACTAGTCTTTTGTTAAGTTAATGTCTACACTTGTAATAATTGTAATCGAGTGTCTTAGCCTGTTACGACACTCTATCTACCAGAATAAGCTTTAATTTATGTATTGTCTAGTATACCCAACTTGTATTCCTAAGAGTATACGGTTGTATCCTTGGCTACATAACCTCTCATTGTAACTAGTTTAGTGTGCTTGTCTGGTTTTACACTTGTAATACTTTGAGAGAAATATATCTTTGAGCTTGAATTTACTCTTGTGTTCTTATTGTTATTCAAAGATTATTTGTTTATCATTTGAGTGTTTGTGAGATCCTTCTAACAGACCTTCCGCATCTGTTAGATTGTATTAAATAAATACTTGTGAAGTGTTGTTTAGATTAAACAACCCGATCCAATAGATTTTAATCCATATTTAGCGAAAACGAAAAAATCGATTGAGCAACATGTGCTCGTGATACCACATGTTGATCAGTTCTTTCAGTTAAGTAACAGAAAACATGAATAAGGATAACATGTTAGTCCAGCAATCACAGTGGAGAAGGATAACGCCATTGCTTCATATCTATCCGGGTATCTGTTTAGGGTGTTTTGCCGATGATGGGATTAGGTGAACTTGATTAGTTACGAATATGGAGAGAGGGAGGTGAGTGGATTCTAAATGTTAGGTGTTGGATCGAGTTGTTAATTCTAAACAACACTTCACAAGAATTTCTATCTATCAATCTAACAGATGCGGAAATATATCTGTTAGAAGGATCTCTCAAACATTCAAAGGTAAACAAACAATCTTGAACAAAAGTAAGAACAAATAAACAAATTTCAAGCTCAAAGATATATTTCTCTCAAGTTGTTCAAGTGTTACAACAAGCAAGCACACCCATACAAGTTACAATGAGAGGTTATATAGCTAAGGCTACAACCGTATACTCGTAGGAATACAAGTTGGGTATACTAGACGATACATAAAGTAAAGCTTATTCTAGTATCTAAAGTGTCTTAACAGGCTAAGACACTTAATTACAATCATTACACTTATAGACATTGACTTTACAAAAGACTAGCTAAATACAAAAGACATTTAATGTTCTTGATCTTCAAGGCTTCCGGCTATCTTTTGCATTTAATGCTGATGAGGAGAAGTAAGGTGCTGTGTGAGAGGCCCCGAACCCCAAGAGTCCCCTCGGTTGGCAAAGCATTAAAAACATAGTTCTTAAACCGTAGAATAATCGTATATCATAGCAGCGGAAATTATCACATAATCTTTAATCTCCTTATAATTAAAACATCTAAAACACATTCGTAAATTAGTCTTTAATCTCAATAGGAATGCCAGTTCTTGATAGGTAGTCCTCATGTCATACCACGAGCCATCATATCCTTATCATAACTTGCTCAACCTGATATGCATGCTAAATCAAGTCAGCTTTCGCCGGTGAGTTCTAAGTTAAATTTTTATAAAAATCTTTAGCCTTTTAGATCATCACATAACATAACATAATTCATATCTTTACTCATTCATATATTTATATAACATAACCTAATTCAAGTACATAACATACATTTCATCATAACATCAATCATACTGTGCATAAAAATTTAGCCTTCCCTGTTGACCGAAGTCAACATGATTGTGCAGCACAAGACTCTATAACACTGACGACCGAAGTCGACAGGCTTGTATAAATACAAGACTCTATAACTATCAACCCAAATTTGATAACTCATGCATGCATAATATTTCCTCAACTGGCGACACAAAGTCGACAGGCTTGTGTTTCCACAAGACTCTTTAACTATCAACCGAAGTTGACAGCTCATACCGGTACAAGACATCTTTACATACATCATTCATATCCATAACATCATTCATTCATACATGACATGGTTTAATAATTTAAACCATCATAATCATAAATAGATCTTCGCACCGCAGTGCTCAAGTTTTCCCCAACCACAGCCACGACTTCAATATCACACTTTTTGCTCGACCTCGGCCGAGACTTTGAAAATCATTTACTTCTCAACCACAGTTGAGACTTAAAACATTTTTTTATACCTCAGCTGAGACTCTTAAAATCATTTACTTCTCAACCAGAGTTGAGACTTAAAACATTCTTTACATGACCATAAACAAATTAAAATCACTTTCATACAATAACTTTATAACATGCATACCAGCCTAAAACGATAAAACATTTAAATAGGGCTACAAAGAACTCACCTGAGCTTAGTAACGCACAATTTACTAGCTTTTCTTCATTTCCTTACTTTCTCACTTCAGAATGATATCCTATTAATATGCATATATTATCATGATTATAACCTTATCGTGAAGGTGCTCAAATTACGATTACCGCTCGAAACTTCGGCATGTCGTAATGTTCATTCGGAGCTTTGTTTCAAAATTTCGCTTACACTCATTTTGACCATTTTTATCTCTACACTCTTGTTATGCTTAAAGATTACTTATTTGCCCGGCTTAGATAAGCGTATTCTCATACCCATTCATATCACTCATAATTGCCTAAAACATTACATGAACTTTATTTGTTTCCTTTCTCAGCTCCAACCATACCCACAACCCTTAGATTCTATAAATGTTCACATAGGTTTTATGATCGCATAACGTATAATCATACTAAACTCATGGTTACATACACACCAATACAACTCATTAATCCATTCACGTGCGTTAAGATCCTCGTAACTGATTTCATACATATTAAGAGGATCTTGATCATGTCAAACAAACCCACATGTTTGTTCTTGTTTAGTGTTCTTAATCAACAGTGATAACCACTAAATAACTTCCTGATATTAGATCTAATCCATATACTAGCAAACTAGTAATAGAAATCGAATCAATACCTGTTCAGATGGATTTTCGATCAAAAACTAATGATTCGGAGCTGTATAGATGATCTCCAACTTGAATATGATAATCTTATAGCTTAATCATACTGATTTGAGGGTTTAACAGATCGTGCTTGGAGGTTGAAGTTGATTATTGTTCAAGTGAATCTAGATCAGATTTCATATAGAAGATTATACCGACTCTTGGACTCGTTATAATCTCTTTATTTCGTTAGATTCCTAAAAAAACACATGCATGTCTTTTAGGTACATGAATTAATTTAAAGTTTCATTTACGCCCCTTAAACTTTGAGCACTTATTTTTAAAACCCCCTTCTACTTTTCTCACGTATTTTTAATATTCACAAGCTTATATCGTGTTCATACTTTATCGTATAACGGTCCCGCTTATAATTAATTTGATCGTAATCACTTCGGGAACTTTCATAAAAATTTCGAACCCAAACGGTCACAAAAATTTTTACACGTTATTAATAGGCTTTATAACGTGTCCATACATTATCATATATTTTTATCGTTTATATCATTTTGATCGTAATTACTTTACGAACGTTTATAAAAAATTAGACATAAACGGTTACCGAAATTTTCGGTTGTTACACTGTGTATGACTATCGATATGTTATCTTTGTTTTACTCAGACCAACATGTCTGTTGTCAGCACCTTTTGTACCATAAAAGGTAATCAGCTACAGTCTTTGTTAGATAATTATTCTCGGAAGTCTTTGTCTTTGACAGTTGATAAGGAGAATCTTCAGAAGCCTTTGTGATTTAGAAGTTTTATGTCTTCGGAAGCTCTGAAGCTTTAAGTCTTCTAAGTGTTGGCCTTCCGAAGTAGTTTGTCTTGTACAGCCTTCGGTAGGAGTAAGTTACCCTTCCAAAGAGTAACTCCTTCCTTCCAAAGGTTGTTTGTCTTTGTAGAGCCCAGTACTTAGACAAAATAGAAGTTTGGTGAGCATCAGCCTTTATTAGTCTTTACATTAGGAATTCGGTTGTGATGTTTCATTAGCCATTAATCTCTATAGTAATCTCTTTTATAATACACCCAAGGAGAAATCCTAATTAGGATTTAGGATAGTAAAGGTAATTACGTCAATCAAATAATTACTTATTATTATCTATTGGGGTTATTTAGTTTATTGATCAATTAATTAGATAAATAATCATAAGTGTCACATTATTATTAATAATATTCTTACACATGGTGCATGAGAGTTGAAGAAATTTTTTACTGCATGTTGTTAATTGTCCCTCAAAACTTATGGATGGAGTCTAGTTATACATGATCATACACATATAACAAACAAAAAAATATATGGGAAAAAAAGATATACAAAGGAACTTTATGTTTTTATTAAACTACACATTTTTTAGCATGTCCTAATCATGAATAAGCTTATAAATCTACCTTACAATATCACAAAAAAAGTAATCTATTATCTATTATATATAATAAATCAAAATTATTGGGGGACACTTGGCATCATTCTAAGCCATCTCTATTTTTGTTCCCCCCCCCCTAAAAATTTAACCCGAAAACTAAACACGCAAATTCTTTTCGGATTCTTTTATTAACTTTCTATAATTAAAATTAATAATTAATTATGATATATTTATTAAACTATGCATAAAAATCCTTTCTAATTTCTTGTTTAATGACATCTAAATAATTCCAACCAACATTAAATTGATTGTTTATTTCCATTTCTAAAGCATAACTAGCTTAATATATATAGATGACACCTCCAAGTATTATTTTTACATCAACTTTCTCTTAATTGTTAATATTACCTTCATGAATCTTTCAAGTAAACAACTGACAACACCGTCATACTCATCTTGAATGTTTCGAATATATATCGTCGGCATATAGTACTTCTCTAACCAACTAAAGTAATATTAGTTGTGTATCCGGTGAGTATACCATTAGACAAATGTAACACATCAAATGTTTGAATTTTGCACACATTCATGTTTTCAACCCATGTAATGTTTCAATTCAAAAATCGTTATAAGTTAATATTTTTTGATCTTTTATAGAATTCAACTTTTAGACTAATATTTTAATAAATAATTTAATAAATAATTGTTTTTAGACATATTTTAATTAATTGATTGATAATTTATTTTCTTATATTTTTTTTCCTGAAATAGCTGAATTTTTAATGCCCGTTTTAATCGTCAATAGTTTAAAAATATCATATTTTAATTAATTAGTTTATATTTAACTTTCAACTTATTTACTTATCTTTATTTAATTAAATGTTATCTTAGTAAAAATTATTTAGATAAACGAATGTTTGAAATACGTAATTCTTTTCAATGGCTATAAAAAAATCAAATTAATACCATTTAATATTTTAATTTCTTTATTTAAAAACTTAACCGATTAACATAAATATCAACATATTCATATTTCTTTTTTAAATCACATTATATGGTGCATGAATATTACGTATTCTATCATTTAAATATAAATCTTAGACATCATAACGATTTTAGTATCCCTTATTTGTTATCCGTTTTATTAACGCATACAACTTTTCTAAAGAATAAGAACAATTTTACTTATAAATCTGGTAAGAAACATACTATTATACAAACAAAACACAAACGTTGTATAATTCAATTATGTTTGTTTAAATGAAAACAAATATAGTGCCATCAAAAATAATAATGACCTTGTATATTTAAAATTGTATATTAATCAAGAGTAACAGATTTTATAAATCATTTTGTTTAAAAAAACATGAATTTAAACTTATGAACAAATGTTCTGATCATATTCTACTGGAAATTTTTTAATATTATATAATAGTTTTTAATATTACAATTACATACCAAGAATTCCAAAAATCCTAATAAATTAAAAAAAAACTGGTATGTCAACTTTTTACATACAATTGCCAAGTGGTATTGTAATTAACAGGAGAAGCTGCACCTAATTGAGGTCAGGGTTGAAGCCTGAGCATGAGAGATGATTTACGAATTTATCTGATTTCTGCTTATCTGGTGGGTATTGGGGTGACGACTGTGCCTATCCTTGGATGTGTGCCTGGTTGGGCTTAAATCAGTCGTTCCGTTTTAAACCGTTCAAAAAAACTACATCTCATTATAAGCTATAAAAATAAACGACTCATTATTTAATTTAATTTATTTTATACTTTAGTTATAGTATACATAATACACTATACAATCATCATGTTATTTATTTTGTTAATTTCATCATCATTTCTTTAATTAATTATCATGTCAAAATGTTTAAGGATATGTCGATGCTCAATATTTATCTTTCAAAGTGTCCATCATGAATTTAGCGTTGGTATATAAAGAAATATTTAGAGATTTATGATTTACTTATAATGTTACATTATATGTTTAATTTGATGTTCTTATTTTGAAGTGGTATGATTTTTTTCTGATTTCTTATTTCATATATTTATGAATTATATCAGCGATTTTTACGCAACCCGTGTAACACATGGGTTATTAACCTAGTAGCATGTATATATACCAGTGTTGTAAAAATCGGGCTAGGCAGCCGCCTAGGCGCTAGGCGGCCCAAAACTGTTTCGATTTTGGCCTAGGCGGTGCCAAGGCGCTAGGCGGTCTAGGCGGGGTCTAGGCGGCCCTAGTCGGTCTAGTCAGATTTTTATTTATTTTTTTGATTTTTGACTTTTTTTTGACTTTTTTGACTTTTTTCTAGTAAAAAAGGAACAATTTCATGATTATTTAGACATTTCTCAACTAAATATCCTTAATATGTTTATAAAACATTGAATCCAGCCACTTAACATCGAAATCCATCTCTAAAATTTGAACTCGGTGTTTAAGTTTGAACTTTGAAGTACTTGATTTAGTATATTTAAGTTTATTTTTTAAATTATTTGAAGTATTATATATTAAATTAATGATATTGATGTGTGTATATAATATATGTTTGTAAAATTACATATAAAAATTTCAATCCGCCTAGCTCCGATTAATCCCGATTAGTCTCTAGGCGGTACCTCGCCGCCCGACTAGCGCATAGCGACTTATACAACCATGATATATACATACATTCTTCAACAAATTCTAGCTGGTAAAAAAGAAGGTTCGTTGGATTGAACGTCTGTTTTTTAAGCTCCATTTTATGAAGGTTAGACAACGTTTAGGTTCTAGTTAACAGTTGTTAACGGTTGCAATGGTGGTTAAGTTTTTGTTTGATATTGTCTTGTGTTTGTGTCGTTATAGGTGTGAAGAGGTATCCTTTACCTACTGACCATACCTGGACCACACGTTATCAAAATCTCTTGTTTGATTGTATTTTTCTTTGGTAAATTCTCATATATAATCATCATTTATATTTTGTTCTAATGATTCTATATTTGATTGAATATATCTATTTGAACTTACATGTTAGACATAATTGTTAAACCAAGGTTGAGAAAAGTTAATGGGTCATTTGTGTAATTATGTTATAGTTGTGTTTTATATGTAAATATGTAATATGTGTATGCTAGAACGGTTAAAGGTGTAATATGTAAAATAGAACTAGGGCTATATATACCCGTATATGTGTCTGTAAACATACGATCGAAGAATAGATTTCATATATACGTTCATATCTATTCAAAGTTTCTCTTGATCAATTGGTTGTTTTATTGTGATCTTGGGCATCAATTGGCATCAGAGCAAGGGTTCTTAGAAGTTTCTGAGTTTTAATTTCGTGTTTGGGAAGACGATCACCACAGAGGGTGTTTCGGTGTGCAGTGTCGATCGCGCAAGAGGCATCGATTGAGATTGTACGGTTTCGTTTTTAACATCAATCATCAAGAGGGTGGTTGAATTTTATTTGATTTTTATTTCGAGTTTCTATTGGTTGATTCTCGTTTTTTTTGGAAGAAGCCATCGACAAGAGTTTGGTCGAATATTGCTGTTTTGATTTGAGAATTGTAGTTTTTGTTTGGATGCAATTATTATTTATTGTTGTTGAATTCCGAATCCAGAGGAGTGTTCGGTGATTTTGTATTCAAGCAAAATATTGCAAGGTTTTGTTTTTTGTTTTCTTTGGAAGCCGACCAACACAGTGGTGTGTTTCTAAATTCCATTCAAGGCAAGAGGCTGTAATTGGAATTCTCTTGGAGATTGATCATCAAAGAGGGTGATTGACATCCATTTGTGTAAATCCAGTCAAGGCAAGAGGCTGCGATTGGGTTGTGTAATTTCAGAAGATAGAAACAAATTGAGTTGTTTTCTGTCGGTCAACGCTAGGAACCAAACACCACATAAGGTTATTTAATTGTTGGTTTCACTCAGAATTCAGAATCGAAGAGGCAGAAACAAAAGATTGAATTTTGTTGATTGTAGTGTTGATTATAATCAAAAATCAAAAGAGGGTATTTTTGGTTTGAAGACAATCACTAATTAACTGGGTCAGGGCTGTTTCTGTTTGTGTTTAACATCAGACACATTTAAGTGAATTGTGTTTATCAGAAAATAAACTCAATAGGACTGTTATTGTCCAGATTGTTGATTCGGTTGTTCTTATTTGGCACAATCAAGAGGATTGTTTAGTGTTTGGTGTTTGTTTGTTCAAAATCAAGAAGCAAAGTTTGTGTTGCTATTTTGATTGAAAGGAGAAACCAAAGGAGCATATTGGTTTATTGTTGTTTAGTTGAAGATAAGAAATAAAGAAAGGGCCTGTTGGTGATATAAAAGTGAAAGTGTCTTGATTTTATTGCAAGTAATCACAAAATTGACGTGGCATTGTTGTCATATTTTGGTTATCAGTTCTGTTCAAACAAAAAGAAAACATAAAGAGAACAAATTGTTGTTTCCTTTGTGATTAAGAGACTAAGCAAAAGAAAAATAAGTGGTTGTTTTGCTCCATTGATAAAAAGAAGTCAGTAAAGAAAAAATCAGATTGGCTCAGGGATGTTCAAGTGGTTACATCACAAGAATATAAAAGTTTGTTTGATTTGAAGATCTAGAAGTTAGAATCACACGAAGTGGACTCCCAATTTCCAGGTTTTGCGATTCGTATTTAATATTGAATATATTTTGAATAAGTTCAAAAAATTGTTTATTGATTCTTATTATAAAGTTTAAAATTAAACTTTAGAATCACATTATTTTTATAAAGAAATTGTTGGAATTACTCCTGAATTGTTTAGTGGTTTGAAAGAAAACCAAAGATACGATGTCAGAATAAGGACAAGGAAGTAATAATAAAGAAATTGTAATACACAAGGAAATAAGTTCTATTTCCCAATTTCAATGTCCGTTATCAAAGTCCACAAATTATACCGTATGGGCAATTCGTATGAAAACCATACTTAAGGCAAACGGACTTTGGGATATGATAGAACCTAGTGCTAATATTGGGATATGATAGAACCTAGTGCTAATACGCAAGCTGATGAAAAGAAAGACATGGCGGCGATTGCGTATTTATTTTAAGCACTATCAAAAGAAATGATATTACAAGTTGCAAGTTGTAAAAGTGCTAAAGAGATTTGGGATGCACTTAAGACAAGGCATGTTGGAGTGGATCGAGGGCAAAAGACACGTCTTCAAACACTCAAAACAGAGTTTGAGATGTTGAAAATGAAAGAGGAAGACACTATCGATTCATTCACTGCTAAGTTAAATAGTATTGTCACAAGGGCAAGTGGTTTGGGATCAATATTTGATCAACCAACCTTAGTACGCAAAGTTAAGTTATGTGCGAAAAGGTTCGTTCAAATTGTTGCTACTATTGAACAATTTGTTGATCTAGAAACCACAACTCTAGATGAGACCATTGGTAGATTGAAAGCCTTTGAAGAAAGGACAAACCTAATGGATGAAGGCCAAGTGAACAATCAAGATAAACTTCTGTTCACACGTCACGATAACAACTCTAGTCGTGGAAGAGGTTTTGGAAATCGTGGACGAGGTCGAGGTAGGAGCAATTATCAATATAGAGGAGAAGGGAATTCCTCCTATGAGTCAGGGAGAACCGACAACAAACCACCAAGAAATGATGGTGAGCGTTCCACATCGGATAAAAATGATAAAACTCAAGTCACATGTTACCGATGTCAGAAAGCTGGACATTATGCTTATGATTGTCCAAATAAAAATAATAATAATGTTGAGTCATTATTTGTGGAAACACAAGATGATGAACTTGCACTTTTGATGTGTCAAGACGTAGAAGAAACAATAGAAAATTGATCATGTGACATGATCAAAAGTAAAAGAAAACTGTGAAAGTTGATTGTACGTGTGAAACAAAATAAGAACTGTGAAAGTTAGTTGTGTGAAACAATCAAAACTGTGAAAGTCAAACTGTGAAAGTCAAGTGTGAATGTCATTTGTGAAAAACAAATCAAGAGATCCAAAATGTTCGTGAGAAGCGAGTTGGTGTGAAGCAAAATGGTGTGAAGAAATCTACATATAAGGAATCAAGTTGTGTGAAGCAAATAAAATTCGAGAAGAACCAAAGATTGATTAATGTGAACATGTGATATGATCAAGCAAAGGAGACAATGAAGATATTGAAATGAAGACTCAAACTTGGATTAACAATACGGGGTGAATGTTAGACATAATTGAATAAACCAAGTTTGAGAAAAGTAATGGGTCATTTGTGTAATTATGTTATAGTTGTGTTTTATATGTAAATATGTAATATGTGTATACTAGAAGGGTTAAAGGTGTAATATGTAAAATAGAATTAGGGCTATATATACCCGTATATGTGTCTGTAAACACATTTCGAAGAATAGATTTCGTGTATACGTTCTTCCATTCAAAGTTTCTATTGATCAATTGTGATCTTGGGCATCAGAGTCTGCATACTTCTCAAAGAAAACAATTATGTGAAACTTCGAGTCTTCGATGGATCCGATGAGCTGATCACTGATCCTTTCCCCTTTCTCGATTCTTGCATCATCTTTGTAAGTGTTGATGCTTTTCTTGCGAAGAGCATGATAGAGATGAGCAACAAAGTTGCTGCGTACTTGAAACTCTTTTGAACGAATGAAGATGAAGTAGATGCCATTGATCAATCAATATTGCTTCAACGATTGGACTAAATGAAATATGGGAATTGATTGGAACTGGCTTGGAAGGGA